>VYZT01008385.1:0-10165 GCA_013400735.1 Pomatostomus ruficeps | reverse complement strand
TTAAGAACACCTTCTGCATTTTTACCACCCTGAAGCATATGAGATCTACAAAGGAATAAGCAGTAGGGGAAATAAAATCAAACTTTGTATTCAAAGCTATGGTGAATACTCTCTTCTGACTTCTACGTATTCCATGTGAAAAAATCCCAGAAATGCTGTGCTCAAAAGCAATGCTCTGATAGGACCATAAAGAATCACCTTCCATGGGGTTTTGGAAATACACCATCCCATGTTGCCCCCAACCCAACTTCTTGTCCATCCATTCCAGCTGCACTATTTAACATAGGACAGTGGGATTTATACAGGGGCCTGTATAAATCAACAACAACAAAAGAAACACTTCCAAAAATAATGACCTTGGCTCAACCCTGTGGTTATTAGAATAATCCTGAGGGGAATAAGAAGGCCAAATTTAGAGAAAAGGAAGATGTCAGCAAACAGAGAGAGATAATATTAAGGGGAGACTGGAACAGAAAAGTGGAAAATAAGATAGCATGGAAACTTGCATTTGCTCTTAGCCTCAGATTTTCCCAGCTCCTTTTGATTAACCATGCCAGCTTCTGCTGCTGCTTGCTTTTCCTTTCAGAAATTCAAGCATTGAAATTCCACTCAGCTGATAAATTATGTAACAACATTGAGAATACATGTTTTATTTTTTTAATTTTAGCAATATCTCTGAATTTTGTAGTAAAACTACCTTTTGTAGTAAATGTTTGTAGCTCATTTCTTGATCAAACAACGTGAAAAATGAGCCAAAAGGACAGTGGAGCAGCATTATAAAAGTACAGAAATTATTAAGTTTTTGAACATCACACACAGCAGCTGTCTAAAAAGAAAAATATATATGAGCAGTAACAGGGCTGTTAAAACAACCAAAGACAGCTATACAGACATTCGGGTTTTATTTTTATAAAAAAAGGTCAGATTTATTAGTGCCAATGCATGTTCATAGAAGGAAACAAAAACTAAGCTAATCTGAGTAGCAACTTACATCAAAGGATATCAAAATAATATTTTTTGTAAGTGAAACATAATACTTCATTTAAACTTGTTTCTTGCAAACTAGAAGTCCTTGTTATCTGTCTATGAAGCCTTTAAAGAAAAGTTGCTACAGTCAAACAGGGTCCTGATAAAACTTGGCACATAAAGAAACAATTCCATATTCACCCACACAATACCTCTCACTCTCCTGGAGCACTCATTCATACAATACTTACATAATGCATATACATTATGACTAAAACCATGTACGGCCTAAAGCACATAGAATATCTCAGTTCTAAATGTAACATATCTCTACATCAAAAGCAGATCACTGTATTTACAGCAGATGATCTCTCTCTGCAGATGGGGCTTTTGCTTGAAGATCCTTTTGTTAATATATGCTAAGATGCTCAAGTTGTCAAATTATTTATCAAATGAGAAGTGTATCTACAGGAAGATCTGTCTGATTGTGTGCAAGGATTCTAAGGCAATAACAGTAGTTGTTCCACAGGAATAGCGCTGCCATTGCAACCCACTTCCCATTGGAGCAGTAAAGCCTTCCTTCTCCGATGCAGCCAGGTATAGTGAGACATTCATGACCTGCAAACTGTTGGCTCAAAAGTCTAAAACTTCTTGGTTTGTTTGTTTGTTTTTTTTAACGTTCATGGACTAGCACCATAGGAATTCACACTTGATATCAAAAAAATCCTGGGTCTGTTGTTTTGTTTTGTTTTGTTTTTTTTCCACCATCATGGATATTCTTACTCTTAGAAAAAAAATGTAACAAAAACCTCTTTGGGAAACTTCTCTTTTGGACACTACTGCAGGTTCATTTCTGAGCAACTAAATCAGGCAAATAGCTCATCCACAAAAAGGTCCAAAGAAATAAAGCTTAGTAGTGGTTTCAAATGTACTGCTAAAAATAAATTCACTAGGAGGAATTTCAGATGATCCTTGATCATTTCTCTTTCTCATGGATACTGATTTTGATTCAGGACAGGTTTTCATCTCAGTCTCTTCTATATTCAGTGCAAAATAAGAGCACATCATCAGAGATAGCTTACGTAGCCAGTAAACCAAACATTTTCAGATGCTTACACCATTCAAATTCAGTCAACTAGTGATTGGTCACTAGTGATGACTGATGTAACAGTTCCAACTTCTCAGTCATTAGTAAAACAAAATACTCTGTAGATCAGTTATGTTTCAGAAATAGGATTTTCCAGTTTCAAAACACTGATAACCTGATATGACAGATAAATTTGTAAAAAATATAGAACGCAGGAAGGTCTTCCCATTTCATATCTTCTTTCAAGTCCTTGTACACACCATGCGCAGGATTCAAAGGCAAAGCAACTAGGCTGAAGGACAGTATTTTGAGTGTGTGACCTAAAAGAGCTTCTCTTCCTCCTAGACACCATACAATTGTCAGAAGGAAGAATGGTCTATGGGGTCACTTCCCCTGAATGAAACTGATTGAATCCACACGCAGTTCTAGCAAGTACTGGACCAGGAACAAAAGCTTTTATATTCTCCATGCATGCAAAGTCCTTCCACAAGCTCTGCAGAGACAATTAAGTATGGAGTCTGCACATCATCATCTCGAATATTCCACTGGGGTAGGTGATTTTCTTCTTTTGTTTTGTTTCAGTCTCTGGTCTTATAAGTCAGCATTTCAACTGAACTTATAATAAACATTCGTGCTAATAACTTCAGTTAAAAAAAAATGACACACCTTCCTTCCTTTTCACTGTGCGTTCTTTGTCACTCTCCTTTTCTGATATAGAGGTTCTTGTGTTATTTTTTGGTGTGTACACTATCTGGATATTTTATACTTCTGTATCGTATATGAAATCCTTTCTTGTTGATTGTATCATCCGTGTGAAAGTGAAGTAAAAGAGATTCCCCTGCTGAATAAATTTCTTCTGGTGGCTAAAATAAATGAATAAAAAAAAATTATCTGTCCATTCTGTATATTCATTCACTTTTTTTTTTCCTTATGAATGTTTCTCTTTTCCTGCTATGCCTTATCATGTAATTCCACTGTCTCACGTGATGCCATCTGACATCACCAGACAGAATAGTTCTATATCGTTCAGGTCTCAATTACAGGCTAGGAATTTTTGAGGCAGATGGAGGAAATAATCTAAACTCCTAGTTTTTCTCTAGTTCTGCTGGAGTAAGAAAGTGACTGGGCAGGACCATACACAATATTCTAAATTTAGATAAATAGAGGTCAATACCTATTTCTATCTTATTCTTCATAGCCCTCATGATGTCCCATTATATTACTAAAGCACATTGATCAGAAATGTCAGCTGAACCACCAAATCCTCTTTCTAAAGTTGAGAATGTGGTAACATATACTAACAGCGCCTTTTTCCCACTCCAGTTTGGATCATTTTGCTTTTTATTTTCAATAGCTTTTCTATTTAATTATACCTATCCTATGCAGTGTCTGAAGCCCTTCATTTACATCTTACCAGAACCAAACCACCACCACCAATAGTCAACCATTCCACCCCAAGCCCTAAAAAGAAGAAAATAATTCAACCAAGTTTTTTGTTCGTTGCACATCTACTTGTAAAACACAGTAACTTGCAAAGAAAGGTATTGTTTTGTGTAAATTAGTAGATTTTAGGCTCAGTTGTAACACTTCCCTTAGAATACATCCCCTACAGTTCAAGTGGAAGCATCTTTCGTGCATCATTAAGAGTTCAAAAATGCACTAAAAGGATTTAAGCCAGTTTACAGGTAACTTGTCTGAATGGCTAAGATGCTTGATCCAGCACAGTGGCTGAAAAAAGTGACACATAATTACTTAAGAGCTCCTGTCATCTCATGCAGAGTCTTTGAAGCCTTTTGTCTAGGTAAGGGGTATATGTATGAAAGTGTGCTTGCACTGGCACACATATACAGAATTGATGAGGGCTTGTGGGATCATTGCACTGCTTTTCACAAGGTAGGCAGCCAGCAGATCAATGCCAGTCTAAAATGAGAAATAGGATACAGCATTTTCAGGGTGTCATCTGGTCAATTTTCTCCATGTCTCACAGTTAAAACATGTCAGAATGTATACAGGATTTCATGGGTTTCTTAAGGCCCATATTAATCACTCAGGTTAGGACCCATTTTTTCCTAAAATAAGACTTAAGTAGTTAACGAGCATACTATAAATACTTCCCAGCTGCCCCTCCTACTGTAAAATGTGACTTCTTTCCAATTCAAAGAATTTTAATGTAATAATTTTCAACACTGCTGCACTTCCCTCTATGAGAGGGAAAGAGCTGGTAACTTTTTTTGTGTGCTGATTAACATGCCACTGCCAGCTACTTAAAGCTTAACATGACATTACAATGTTTTGGTCAAAAAATAGGTAAGAATATTTATTGATGAAAATATTTCAAGGGAGTGATTGTACTACAAGCCTGCAAATTTATGCATTAAAATCTGAAGCAGATAATCTAGTATCTGCATTATAAGGTGCAATAACTGAATCTCATGACCCTTACCTTCCTCTGCCCTGCCTTTCTTATTTTTTTTTGTAGAAATTTTAAAAAAAGGTTTTATACGTATTTACTTACCCCAGATCCACAAAATCGACCAAGTCTCACAGCTGTCTTATCATGGCCATCAAAAAGCTCCACATAATCATAGCCACAGTCAGCCTCTTCCTCCACCTCGAAGGTCTGGAACATTAACTCGACGCGAGAGCCACGCTCGGCCACCAGGAGCCAGTCACAGTCCGCCTGAACCGGGTAGTTGTTGTCACCAAACTGAGCATGTGAGTACAGGTCCTTGGGCTTCGTTTCAGCTTTCAACCGACCACCACACTCTAAATGGAGGGGGAAAAAAATGATGACGAAGCTTATTCAGTGCAAATTTGTGTTTTCTTTTCACAGATGCCCAGTCTTATTGAGGCTGAGTGCATTGTAATGCCACAAGCAGGTTAATCAAACAAGCTGAGAACGAAGTAATACCCAGTAGGCATATAAATCTATCATTCTGAGTTTTCTTATATAAATTCTGTTTTATATCTTGAGAGATTTGAACATAGTTTGTCATTTTCAAGTGAAATACGAAGACAGGGAACACCAAAGCTATAAGGAATGTGGCTTAAGCAGTAAGACAGTCTTTGGGTAGGCACTTGAAAGGTTCCTGTGGCCAGCAAGCCAGTTGCTGTAAGGGTACCCACACTTCAGTGGTGACACTTCCACATGAGTTGGTGACACCTTTTGCAGCTGATAGGGGAGGATCAGCTCCAGCACACACATAGTCAGCGATTAAGTGCACAAATCTTTTGTTTCACAGCAGTGTCAGCTTTAACTATGACATGACACCTGGAGAGCCAGCTCAATACTAACCAGCACTGCAAAGCTTGCTGCCTTGTTTGCTGTGTAGTTGATGAACAGGCCTTTCTCTGCAAGAGTGTGGCTGGGAGAAAGCTGCTGCTACCAGAGAAACTGTTGTAGCTGAAAGGCTGCTCTTGAGGCCAGCCTTTGGCATGAGATCCCTGCCTTTTGTCAAAATCATTATTTTAGCATAAATCCCTGTTTGTACACAGTTGCAAAATGGATATGGGACTTTAGAGCTTGTTTATAATGGCTCAAAGAGTTCAGAAGTGAAATATGAATTAGCTTTACTGTATAGATGAATAATGTGTCCAACAAATAAATAAAAGTGTTATTAGAATCCAACCAAGAATAGATGGAAATTGTACTTAAGGGGAAAAATGTGATGTCTGTCATGTTTCCAAAAGGTGGATGCAGGCTTTTTTATATTACAGGTATAAAGATTTCAATGCAAACAGAATAATTTAGTTTTGGTTTCCCATCAAGAACAAATCATCTCTTACAGCACCCATAAAAACATCAAGTGCAAATGAGCTTGAACAAACTACCGAGACTCACAAGTTTAGATTTAATTTTTATAACTAAATGAACAGATAATTTTATCTGCATTTTAAAATATGTAGATATTATGGATTGATTATTTTATAGTAACCTGAAACAAACCATAAGACTCAAAATTTTCTAAGCTTTGATGAAGAGCCACTTTGAACTTGACTTCAGTGTCATGGACTCCACCCACTAAACATGACCAATTGCATGATTATACTGTGAAGAGTGACATTTCAGCTAAGAGTTAATTATGGTAATGATCAAATCCTTACTTTTGAAAAAGAGTGGGTTTTTTCTTAATAGGGAAATGAAGGAATAAAACCAGGAAATATAAACTATGCAAGTAATCTATTATGCATGATCTCTTCAATCTGAAATTTCAATTTTTTTGCTTTTAAAGAGCAAATAGGAGCACATGATAAAACACTGGCAAATAAGATCATTCAAACAGTTATTTCACATTGATATTCTAATATACTGTTTTTACTCCCTATTCTGAATTTTTTTTTTTTTGAGGGGAGAGGGGCTTGTTTTGGGTTTATTTTTTGTTTGACTGGACTCTTGCCAATATTAGGAACATCTCCCAGCCTCAGACACCAAACAGCTGCAATGGAGAAAATGTTTAATGAACTGTCTGCATTCTTTCCCTTTCCTTGCTACAGAGGACAGGAGCTTAAAAGAAAGTTGCAGCCATACAACCACAGAAAATGGTAATTCCCATTCTCCTGCCCTTCTCTCACAGATTATAACCTCATATTTTAGAACAGAAATTACAAGCCAAATTTTCAGTTTCTTAAGGACTACATTGAGGTTTAAGAGTCTACATCCAGCCTGCCCAACAAGGCACTGCATTAGGACACGTGGGACAGGCACAGGACAGAGCAGTGCCACAGAGCACTGCTTGCTTAGCCCTGATGCCAGAGCTAACCCAGCCCCACCACCCATCGTAGTTTCCACTGTGCAGGCATGGCTACTCTACTGTAGGCAAGATGCTTGCTTCTGAATGTAAGGAAACGTGTCCCACTTGTAAAAAGATGGGGATCTGGCAGCTTCAGGTGAAAGACTTTTTCTAGATCAGCCAAGGAACAAAAACCCTCTCATGTTTCATGACCCTTCTAGGGACTTTTAGGCTTCTTGCAAACATAGGAGCAAGTCGAGCACTAGTTTCCTGACTGTTTAACAAGTCAGACAGATGGGAAAAGCTTAAACCCACACCATCTGAACCAATGAAACAAGATTATAAATTTGATTGAGCACTCCCATACTGAATTATTACAGCTATTTTGGAAGTAACACAGGCCTCTAAACTGAGTGACATCTCAGATATCCAAATTTGTTTGAGACATCCTCCCAGCATAGACAGAGAGGAATAGGACCTACAGTAGATCTGCAGTCTCCTAGAGCAGTGGCTGGAGGCCAGGCATTGTAAATGAAGCTGTCCAGAAGTGAACTAGATGCCTGAGTTAGGGCAATCACTCACTCCCTGAGCAATGATGTTTAGTGTTCTGTCAGGAGTATTTTTATGAATTCCTCTTGGATGGGTTATGCCTTCTCTGAGAGGGGAAAATATGACAGAATCTCCCTCTAAAACTGTGTTGCACTTTCAAAACAGCATTTTATAAGTTTTGCTTCACTGAAGGAAGCCTTTCTATTCACTTTATATTTTTAAACTTTACTGTATTTGCTGCTACATTTTTATCCTGTTTTCTAAAATATCACATGGGAATTTGGAAACTGGATAGCACGTCAAGCCAAAAAGTCGTAGAAGGGAAATCAACATCATTGACAGCATCTACTGAAATGAGAGGTCATTAAGTCATGAAGATGCCAGGAATGCAGCAGCAGAGACAGCTCAGGGCATGGAATCCAGCTACTTGTTCGCTGCTGTTGTGTTACACCAGTCCTTTCACCAAGTGAGTTCTGCCAACATATGAGAAGTGAAGGGAGCAGCTTCCTCAGCACTGCCTGTCTGTCTGCACAGCTATGCAGGATCGAACACAGCCTTGTCTACTTCCATTGCATAGCACCAAGTACTCTTTTCTAGAAAAGATAAACTAAGGGAATCCAATCCTCTCTCCATATACTTGTTAGGCATCTGTTCATTCACACGTGTGCCCACAGCACAAAGGTGAAATTCCCACAGAATTTTCTCAGAGCATCTGTGTTTGGCTCAAGACTGGAGGAACAGACTGCAAGGCCCAAGTTGTCCCTCATTCAAACCCTGCCTCCAGGTACATGCCAGCAATGAGGGTCTGCTCATCTCAGGGAGCAGTCTGTGCAACAGCACCTGGCAGAAATAAAGGTCCTCACTTAAGGAGGCAAACTTTGTAATTTTTTTTTAACGTTCTTAAAAACTGGGTAGATTTTCATGGTTTCTCAGAAAAGCACATGCTTGTGCATGCTATGAATGGTTTTATATTTAAGGCACATAAAACTCCACAGATATGAAGGAAAATCCAGCAAGTCATAACAAAACTTGCAATCTTAAGATCTGAACTTCATTCACAGACTGACTGTTCCAATTCTGCAAGCTGAAAGTGAGGAGAATAAATGGACAGCAGTTTTACAACACTTGATTCTAGCAAGAGTTCTGACCTTTAACTATATACCCTGAGTGATTAAAAATGGGTAATTATTATTTCTATCTCATTGTGCATCTAAGGGAAAGTGTTACTGCAGTACGGAAGGCAAAACATTATATGCTTGTAAAGGAGGATTCTCCACAAGAAAAACAAATTGAATTACAGGTAGCTAAACTTTTCGCTTTTAAGGCCCAGATCATAAGGAGTTCATATATTGTTGTATTCTGTCTTTCTCTGAATGGGAAACTAAATTAGTAAAGATTTTGAATTATTCATAACAAAGAAAAAGACAAAAAAAGAGAGAAAATTCCAGCATTGATATATACGAAGATTTTTAGCTAAGCACTACACATTAACTTGATGGATACTTTGGGTAATATCAAATCACATTAACAGTAACTTATCACCTTGGTTATTCTATTAATGACTGTTACCTGTCATTAAATCTGACCTCTTAGCACAGATATTTACGAAATATTTTCTACATTATTTATTGCCTGTATAAATAAGAATGAACTCCGGAAAGGAAAAGACAGACATTATAATTGAAGATGAAAACAAAGGCCAAAAAAACCCCAAATCCCCTTGTCTTAGAGCAGGCACTGGATGTTCAGAGGTTCAGCACTAGGGGCCACTGTAAGCCAAGCAACGTCGGGGGGGAAATCTCCACACTGAAAATGTCCCAAAAACTCTATTAATACAATTACAAACCACAGTTTCCAACTTCAGTGGCCTCTGCCAAACAAGAAAATTGAATGATAAATATGAAGGATATTATATTCTAAAGGTCCTAAGAAAGTGTGCAATGTTGTTTTTTCCATATTCTTCTTTGGCTCTTTTTAAGCACTACAGGAAAGTAACATCTGTTTACACAAAACCCAGATTTTTGTTTAAGTTAGAAGAGGAAAGTAATGGAGGTGCATCACATGTCCCAGTTAAGTGTTGTCATTACAAATATAGTGAAAAGATACTGAATATTTTATGATCTCAGGTCATGAATCCTAAGGACTCTCATTTCTTATCAGACTTTGTTTCAACATCTTTTAGTTTCTTACCTATGGGAGAGAGAGAGAGAGAGAGAGACAGGTAGAAAGGAATGTCTAAAATATTAGAGAATACTTTCTGCAATCTCAGCCTTTTCCTCTTGTGCTTAAGGTTTCATTAGATACAGCTGTTAAATTGTCTTATCTGTGAATTCATCCTATTACTACAAAAAAAGAAACCCAAAACTCTGCATATCTACCACTAAAGAACAATGAGTAAGTTACTAGAGCACGTCCTGCTTTCTGACCTGTAGAGTGCATTGCTTGGAAGCCTTTTCTTTGAACTGATGCATCAGAAATAAAGCGGAGAAACATTTTGTTTCCAGTAGCAATAAGAGGATCTGGTATTTTATTGCCACATAAGCGTCCCAGGATTGGCGATTTTTCACTTTCACCGTCAAACACTTCCAAGTGGTCATAAGCACATTCTTGATGTTGTTCTATTTCAAATTCATTGAATGTCTAAGGGAAAAAAAAGTAAAATGATTCATTGTGGTACTGTATTTACATGGTACATATGTAAATATGTTAATGTGTTTTAAAATACAAGGATACAGTTGAAATGACAGATTTAACATTACTGCCTCTACGAGCCTGTAGATTTGAATAACACATTGACTTTGAGAAAGGGGAATAAAAGTTAAGACGCTTCAAG
>VYZT01008384.1:0-50831 GCA_013400735.1 Pomatostomus ruficeps | reverse complement strand
TTTTCCAGCCCTCTCTCGTTTGGACAACTCCTTTTTCTTTTCTTTTTTGTTATCAATAAATGATTCACACATACAATGTTTGCCTCGTTTGATTTAATTTCGTTCTGGGCCATCCATTTTAGAACTCCTCGCTGTTTCCCTTAGTGGAATGCAACAAAAAGTGAGCAAGGGAAATCAGTATAGACAATGGGCCATCCTAAAGCCACTCAATATTGCTCTGCACTGCAGTTTATAAAAATGAGTCCATTTATCAATGTCCCTTTCTGCATTTATGTCATATTTTGGGTTTCTGCAGTCCTATATTTGATATCACTGAGTGCTCGTTTTGACCAGGGGAAAGAGGAATGAGCACAAACTAACTCTTGAGACAGACTTACAGAGACAAGAAATGTGACTTTATAGTAAGATTATTTTTCTTAACTCCCTAGGAGACTTAAACTTCCAGATTATTTTAATATGGACCAATTTGAAAATCAAGGTTTATATCCAAGGAAATATATAACTGTTTTGTTTAAGCATATATATTTCTTGGGATTTGACTCTATGGATTGGGCTAGACTAAAATGAGAAAATACAGTTCTAGTTGTTCTTTAATAAATTTTGGTTATATTTATATAAAATATTACTAGCTGGAATATGGCAAATACTTATAATAAAGATTTTTTTCTGATTAGACATTGCAAAGGCATGAAAATCTGTAATTAAAACATTATTTCTGTTTAAGTAAGTGTCATCAGCTTAGTATAATATTGTCTTGAATTAATATTTCTGCCTTATGACATGGTGTTAAAGAACAGTGGGCCAAAATATTCTACTCTATGGAATACTGTGCTGTAAGGAAAATAAAATTAAAATCAATACAAAGGTCTCTTAATTCTCTTCTTATACTATCCTCATAATTTTAGTTGTGAAAACACATGTTAAGACCCATTAAAAATTATGTTCTGATGTATGATAACTTTACAAAAGGAAATTCACTTGCAGAAACAACAGTAGATAGCATGACTTTATCTAGGTTTTATGTTTAACATGAGTGAAGCCTGCCTGTATGGATCCAATTCGTATTATCTTTCACTTCCATTGCTTCACTAGGACTTGCACAACCTCAGCTCTTGCTCTTAACCCACCCCAAATACATAAGGATATTACTTCTCCAGTATGCAGTAGGAAACTCCTGCTTACACAGAAATGCCTTTTATATGTAGTTGAAATGCTGCGTGAGGAATATACAGTGTTTTTGGAGCATTTGGAATTTTTTAATCATTAGTGTATTTTATTTACTCAACTACCACTTTCCACCGGGTATGGAAAGGTGAAATTTTGTTACCTCCTTTTCCTGATCCTTTTAGTAAGTTCATGACTATTCTCAGCAAGTCTTGTTCATGTGTGTTCAAGATAGAGCCACACTTTCATTTGGCTGGTGGCAGTCTTGCCCTTTATCTTCAGGGTGATAGCTTTTGCTACGTAAAGCCTCTGACAGATCCACTATGTATTCAGAAGTTTTGCTCAATATATTATTAAAATGGTAATAAAAAGATAGATTCATTTAGTCATTGTACTACTGTCAGCAAAATCCATCACCACTTTCTTTGTTGGAGTGTGATGCTTTAATTTACATATTAAAACCAATTTGAAATAGAATTAATAATCATAAATAATGTTCAGGCATAAAGACCTGATTAACTTTTACAAGCAGAATGGGACATTTTTACTGAAGAACTTTTTTTGTATAGGTGCAGGGAAGAAAAGGTTACTTACGTCTCCTTATCCTTTCTCTTCTGTCCTCCCTTCCTTCCCCCTCCAGCCTTAGAGGGGTTATCACAGGTCTTCATGGTAGTTTCTTAAATATCAGGTAAAGTGAGAATCTGGAATGGGCAGGTTTTCTCACTGACACTAAAGGTGAGATTTTCAGAAGCACTCAGCCTTGATAAATCTCTGCTCTCATAGATGTCAGTGGTAAAACGAGGTCAGTGGAGTAATTATTTCACAGCTGAATGCCCATAGTAGATGAGAGTTTTCTTCTTTTTTTTTTTTCTTTTCTTTTCTTTTTTTTTTTTAACTTCAGGCTCTCTAGAATTCCTAGAGTTTGAGAATCAGTCCATTTTACGTCTCTGAACTACATAGCCCCAGAGGGGCAATTATCTATAAAATGTGCAAGGTCATGCACATGGAGATTCTTCTCCATTCTGCTTGGGTTTTTTTGTTTCTATTTTTTGGGGGGGTGTCTCTGAGGAAAAAGATTATATAAGCCAGGGTAATTCACAATGCTGTTCACAAAGCAACTCTGAAAGACAAAGGAGAAACCAAAGAATTATAACCTTGAAACTACATTTCACATTTATAACAAAAATGTACCTCTTCCGTGAATAAACCTTAATGGACACAGATTAAAAAAAGAACGCATTTTTCACCGAAATGCACGTATTTCACAAACACAAAAAAATTATGCATTACATCATAGCAGAAAGGAATGGTGAATGTCAAAGGGCAATTTGCTTGAATGGTGACCTTGCTTGCTGAATTTCACTTTCCAGACCAACAGATGATAAATCACACATCATAATAAAAAAACCCCAAAAAACAAAACCAAAAACATTAACAACCTTATAAAATGAATGCTTTCAGAGTAAAGAAGCTCCAATGGCATGAACTAAGGGTCTGAACCCCTCAAAATGTTTAACCTTCACAAGATCTAGTATCCTTCCCACTGCCACAAAGTCTAATAATTTTCATCAACATAGTAATCCGGTAATGATTTTCACCACAGTAATTATAGAGGTATTTAAGAAATAGAGAAAATGAACTAAATTATGCTGTTTGTTCATTATTGCTTGCATTTATTTTAATATTTTATACTGGGGTGAGTAACAGAAGAACGTTACCACCACAGAATTTCCAAATCAGGGTTTTTATATGAGTCACTGCATTAGGACCCAAGCACCCCTGTTCCCAGCATGAGATGCTGTAGAATGCAACATCATTGTAATTCTACTGGAATATGATGATGTGTAGCAGTAAAAGGAGAAGTGAACTGTGTGTACCATAGTTCTGCTTAAGCAATTAGTATCTTTTTTATGTTTTTGTAAGGAATCTTGTCCCAGCAGCAGGGACAGTGAAAACAAGTGCACCCTCAGCAAGTTTGCTGATGACACCAAGTTGTGTGGTGCAATCGACACTCTGGAAGGAAGGAATGTCATCCACAGGGACCTTGACAAGCTTGAGAGGTGGACCTGTATGAACCTCATGAAGTTCAGCAAGGCCAAGTGCCAGGTCCTGCACCTGGATCAGGGCAATTTCAGGCACAAATACAGGCTGGATGGAGAATGCATTGAGGCCCAGAGGAGAAGGACTTGGGAGTGTTGGTGGACAAGAAACATAACATGTCCTGGCAGTATGTGCTCACAGCTCAGATAACTAATTGTATCCTGGAATGCATTCAAAGCAGCATGGCCAGCAGGGTGAGACAGGTGATTCTGCCCCTCTACTCTGCTCTGGTGAGACCCCTCTTCAAATATTGTGTTTGGCTCTGAGGCCCCCAACAGAAGACCTGTCGACCTGTTGGATCTAGTCCAGAGGAGGCCACAAAAATGGTCAGAGGGTTGGAGCACCTCTCCTATGAAGATCAGGGAGACCTGAGAGCAGCTTTCCAGTTCCTAACTGGAAGGGAGAAGATTTATATTGGGTAAAAAAAAAAACTTCTTCACTCTGTAAGTGGTGAGGTAACAGAAAGGGTTTTTGAGACACATTGTGGATGCAACATCCCTGGAAGTGCTCAAGGACAGGTTGGAGTAAACTTTAAACAACCTGGTCTAGTGCAAGGTGTACCTATCCATGGCAGAGGACTTGGAATTACATGATCCTTAAGGTACCTTCTAACCCAAACCATACCATGATTTTGTGAAATATAACTTAGTTTAGGCATTTTGAGAGCTTATTTAAAAAAAATGAGAGACATAAAGATGCAGAAATTTTTGAAGCCCTTGACACTTCATGTCTATAGAATTTTACCCAGCTCCAGAAATGACATTGCGTAGATAATGTCAGTAACATCAAGAAAGCACTTCTGTAGAGAAAAGGTCATGAGAGAGATCCACAAGTTAGAATTACAATTTCTTTTAAAATGGTAGATTTAAGAAAGGTCTTTTTCTAAGCATTCCAGATCTCAAGACTTGGGACATAATTCTTTCTTGGAATCTGCATTATAGAAACTAAATTTGGTGGAAAAATGAGGAATTAAATAGTTTGATGGGAATATAAAGGGCCTATATTCACTGGTGAATGAAGTAAAGAAACAGTGTATAAAGTTGTGTAGGGTGTGTATTACAAATGCATAAAAGCAGGTGATTTTCTGAACCTCTCTCCCTTCCTGTAGTCAGGGTCACTACCTGTGCAGAAAGGGACACATTTACAGTCAGCTATCCCATATGAACCAAAGTCTTCCCAAGCATCCTCTCCCAGCCTGTGGGACACTGAGATTGAATCAGATCCTGAATGAATTCCAGCTTGTGATGAGACAATCAGAATAGTAGATCACCATGGCATTGAAACAGAAGTCATCTGAAATTTGAGGAATCTGACATATCTGTGGTTAAGGAAGGACTGAAAGTATAGGCACCAATAACCACAATGTAAATGGACCCTTTATCAGTGTACTTTTATCTAGGAAAATGTGGAGGTTGTTCTACCTCAAAGAAACACAGTCTGATAAAAAAATACAGTCATGGACAAGGTTGTTGTCCATAGGTCTATCTTAGAATTTGAATAAGCATAGATTCACTCTGTCTCTTAGCTGGATCTTAAATTGGCACTGAAGAATCCCCACATTTTTTAAAATCTTTGAAAATAGCAGCAAGGATGTAAATGATCTGAATAAAAAGACTAAATGTCCGACTGCAACATAAATTGACTTATTCACCCTGGATTGATTCCTATTTGATCAGCCAGGAGGTAGTTTTCTGGAATTGTGTGATAAGTCCTGGTAAGTGGACCTTCTCCCAGGTCTTTTCATATCAATGAAGAAGGTGATGTATCACCAAAGCCTATTAGCATTGTTACAAGGCAGACAAGGTTGAAGAGGTTTAACAACATGGATCTCATTCCATTACTCCAATCCTGCTGATATAACAGATTCTCGACATTCACAAGGCATTAGCAGAATGACTACTTTTTTATAACCATCCTGAATAGAAAAGTAAAACAATGAAAAAGCTCAGAGGACAAAGCATTATGATAGTATAAAAAAAATACCTGGAGAAGATTTAAGCAGCAATTCATTCCATGTCTGAAGCAGGTATGTGTCACAAAGCAGTAAAACTCAGCAGATAATATAATATCTCACAACAGCTAGTCCTGAAACACTTGGTGTGTTTAATAGTTTCCAGTCAAGTCAAGCAGATGAACCTAAACTGCAAGAGCATGTTAGAGAAATTAGAACACTACTGCACTACATTAGAAAATTAAATGCACATAAAAGAAACATTTTTTATCAGAGAATACAGAAGGAAGGTGATATCATCAAAGTCTTTGTGACTGACCTAAAGCTAAGGATCAACAAGGGAATGAGGAGAGGGAAGGAGAGAGGAGAGAGACGAAAGGAGACAGCTTGAGTGTCTGATAAGAGATTAAATTGCATCAGACATGAAAGGAGGAAGTGAAACTCAAGAGAATCTGAAAACTGACAGTGAAAGACTATCAAAGGGGACAATATACTGGATCTTATTAGACAAGGAAGTCATCAAGTCCAGGCTGAAGTTCTGTATTTACAATAAATATTTGAAAAATAATATAAATGAAAAATATTTTGCAGGTTTTAGCATTATCTTAACAAACATACGGGGAAGCATAGCCAAATGAAGAAAACATTCAATATGCCTTTATGTACTTTCCTTTATTTTTTTGTTTCCTAAAATGAAACTTCTTTTTTTTATTGAAATAATTTTCTCTGATTTTTCAGAGATATGAGTGAGGATGTTTGCTTTTTCTTATTTTAGACTAAAGCTTCTTTTCATTAGACATCTTTCAAAACAAGGTCAGAAAATCATTATTAAGAAATCAAGCATTGAAGAACTTGTTCTACATGAATAATTTCATATTTTAATAAATAAAGACAATCATCCTGCATAAGGGAAGAGTTACCATTTCTTAATCTCATTAAAATCAGTGGGAACTAATTTCTTAAATTAAATTGAAGAAGATTTGAAAATCTAGTCTTGTATCAAAAGAAACTTTTACTGGATTATTCAGGAAGTCATTTGCACCAAATTTTCATTATGTTATTGGAAGTTAGCTGTTTAAATAATATGGAATAATACATAAGGCAAAAGTGGTAGTAACTTATTACTTAGGTATAATCAAGAAGTTGATGCACAGACTTTTGAAAATATGATATAGAAAATTCCATGCACTTGACTCAAGAAAGGAAACTCAAGTGGTTTTGAAATCCTGTATTTCAATACAAAACTAATAAGAACCTGGAAATATCTAGTATATATAAAATGTCATAAATGTTTGCAAGAAGCTATTCAATGCTTCTCTATTAAATAGCTTGATTGAGTCATCCATGAATAGGTAGTAATTCCCTGAGAACTTTTTCACAGGGGAATTTCAAATTCTTACCAAATGTCTGTAATTAGTTAAAATGCTCCCTTTATTCGTACTTTTTTCAATTTTTGTGTATAATAGTATTATTGAATGTTGCATAAAAAAAAAAAATGCTCAGAAAGGCAAACTGCGTCTAAAGTGAAACCTGTATCTAATGGCCTAAGATCACGAAATCATGATCTAAACACAATTATTTGCTTGAATACTACAGCTGAAATAAATGAGTAAATACATATTTTGTGAATTCCAAACAGGCTCAGCTATGAGGAAGATACTTGCTTAATTTGATATCACAGCATTTAATTTTTGTTTATATGGCAAAAAAAAAGGAAGCTGGACACTTCAGGGTTTGGAAACCTAAGTGCTGTGAGAATTGTGTATCTTCAGGATAACTCACAAACCTCTTAATGAGATAAATCCTGACACAGGATTTAGATTTAGATTTATATGTAAGTTCACCTGTGGATCTATTTGGAGAACTGTACAAAGAAAATAATCAATCAGATATTGAAATGGGAAAGAAACAGCTGCTAAACAGGCCATATAATTGTTTTCTTTCCTAGACAATAGTTTTTAAATAGTGTCAGGCAGTCCCATAGCCATATAGCAAAAGTGTCTATGCCAAACTACCTTCTGACTCCTAGACCATAAAGCAAATCCTGAAGATGCAAAACACAGATACAGAGCAGAAATGTCCCATGCCTGGAACTCCTTTACCCTTGTTGTATGCATTTTCTCTCACGTCTGGGCCTTTAAGCTCATGAAATATGAATGGAGCTGAGTTTCAGTGCTTGGCTCTGAAACTGGAAGTTTGAGTTGGAGGCATACAAGTATTTAATTGCTAAATTTAGAAGCCACTTTACTGTGTCGGGTTACCGGATAAGAAAGGAATGGGTGAATGTGATTTCATAAGGGAAGGTAGACCAGACAGAAAAGTGAACTTTTCTGTCTGTGAAAATGAAAGATCTCAGCACTCTCGAGAACACTGTTGATTACCCTGTAGCACGTGTATTTTCTGACAGTAATTATATTAGGACCAGTGCGGAATCATTGTATGGATTTCTCTTTGTTATTATGACTATACAACACAAATGCTTCTTTTCAGTAGAATGCAGATGATACAGGCCTTTCTTAAAAATAAACTAAGAAGTTGTAAAAGCGTATGGTGAGAAGAAGTGACTAGTATCGCTTAGTAAATATTTTGTATGTAAGAATTTCTTTATAACACTCAGGAATTCATTTTGCCTCATTTACAAGTTTCAAGCTTCAAGACTGATTCAATCATACAGTCACAAGGCAGTAGAAAATTCCATGCAGAATAGCAGGGAAAGATATGCCATTTGCAAAAGAAGGAACAGGTGTATTACAGAGGAACAATGAATTTGCTTATACAAAGGTATGGCCTGTTTTCTCCATCTAAATTATAGATCCCTTTTATTACATAGTTACTTCTGTCTGACTTCTCTACTACACAAATGGTGAATGTCTTAACATTGGTCTATGTTCTCAATAGAATAAAAAGGAAACGAAGATAATTAATAAATTCTTCAGTTATTTCTGATAAATATATTTATCTTACTATAATTGGTCCATGTACCTACATTTAGATTTGTTAGAACCATAACAAACTGACCTAGTGCATATTACTGGAAGAGACTATTAAAAATTGTTAAAAGAATCTCATACTGGATTTAAGATGTTCATATATGCTAAAAAATGTCTTGACTGTAACAGATGTGGAGAAGAAATTAACTCTATCCTAACTGAAACCAGGACACAGGTAAACCTCACACTGTCAATTTTTGTGATGAGTACCATACTGCATGTTGTCTTTCTCTGCAAATGTTACACTGAGTTGCCTATACTTGGACAGAAAAGAATATTTGATTTTTTCTTTGATTATCTTTTGATGCTCTTTGAGCATCTTCCTAGAGACAGTCCCCAGTGCTCTGACCAGCATTTATTATCATAAACAACAGAATATATGGCAGGATTCAAGGCAAAAAATAATTTTCTTGGAGAGTAACAAACCTTCTTTCCTTCCTGTATGACAAGAGATGTTCTCCAAGGCTGCAGATTAATGCAATTTTCTTCAGTTTAATTTATCAACAGAGTATGTCTGAAATATCTCACATAGTAAGCAGATTTGTCTTAATTTCCTTGTTTTAAAATTCTGTTCTAATGAGCCCAACCATATGTAAAGAATACAATTATATCTTCACTGTAACTTGAAGTAGCAATCTAATATGCATAATAACAATCACAAGAATCAAGATACATTTTTGTTAGTCATCCTTTTGTGAATACTTCATAGTTTTACAAGAAGGAAAGGCAATAAGAAAGGAAGACTCATTCTAGTGATCAGTTTGCATATTAGAACAAATTTCATTTGCATTTGGTTGCAGAATTACTAAAAATTTATTACATATATCATAGTGTTCGGAACTTTTTATAGTTTAGGAAGGGCAGTCCAGATAATGCTGTTTGAGAAACAGTTATATATGGTAGTAAGTATGCTAAATGTGCATTTTACATACTAGATCTTAGTTTAAAAAAAAATCTGTAGAATGTCTATGAGGGTTTTTTAAAAAATTAATTCAAGGAAGCAAAATAGACTAGTGTTTCCCAAAACAGATTAAAAAATAAAAATAAAAAAAATTTAAAAAACCAAACAAAAAACAAAACAAAACAAACAAACAAAAAACCCCAACAAAACCAAACCAAACCAAACCAAACCAAAAAAAAAAAAAAAACAACCAAAACCTGCTTGACCCTGGTCATCTTCATGGAATTATTGAATCATAGAATAGTTTAGGTTGGAAGGGACCTTTAAATGTCCTGTAGTTCCCCTCCCTCTGCAATGAGCAGGGACCTCTTGGACTTCATGAGGTTGCTCAGAGCCCCATTCAAGCTGATCTTGAATGTTTCCAGGAGTGGGGCAATCACCACCTCTCTAGGCAAGCCATTCCAATGCTCCCCACAGTCATCATTAAAAATTTCTTTCTTATACCTAGTCTGAATCTATCTTCTCTTAATTAAAAAAACATTACCCCTTGCCCTATTTCTAGAGGTCCTACTAAAAATCTGTCCCCACCTTTCTTATAATTGCCCTTCAAGTATCAAAAGGTTGCAGCAAAGTCTTCCTGGAGCCTTCTTTTCTCCAGTCTGAACAACCCCAACACTCTCAGTCTGTCTTCAGAGGGGAGGTCATCCATTCCTCTAATAAATTTGTGGCCCTTCTCTGGACCTGCTCTAACAGGTCAATGACTTTAATGTACTAAGGATTTCAGATCTTATTCCATTTAATCATAGCTGAAGAGGTCACCATGAGACATTTAACATGGGTTTCTTCAACACATCTTTTTTGATTCCTCTGCCTTATTATCTTAATCACTAACAGTTTTCTTAAAAGATGTCATTTTAAGGGATAGATGTGGATATTGGGGGGATGGGGGGGGGTTGGTGTCTTTTGTTTGAATTGTTCATATTTGGCATGCAAAACAAAAAGATAAGGAAGAGTATAGTACAAACTTTGAAGAATTAAATAGGAAGAATCCCGTTCTTTCATTTTGTATGAAGTAAAGCTAGAGATGTTGAAAAAACTCACTGAATAAGCAATTTATTGAAGCTAAATTAGACTGCTCTTTCTAATTTTTTGTTTTGTTCACAAAGTAGTGTGGGATTCTAGATATTTGTGATGCAAGTATTCTCACCATTTTCATATTTAGGATAATATTTTAATGTTTTTTAATCGACAGGATCACTCCATAGTTTATACAGATCAAATTTTTCATTAATACTGATTTAACAAATTAATTGTTTGTATTGATAGGTCTAAACACAAAATGGCTGTGGGGTGTAATTCAGGTTTCTGTCACTTGGTGCATTCACTATATTGAGGAAGAGCTTTCAGATAAAGAGATCTTTAGTATATCAGAAAGAAATTTGAAAAAGATCCAATGTTTGGAGCTGGAGAATGATGATTTCCAACAAGGAAAAAGGCTCTTTAGAAAAGGTACTAGAGCAATCAATTACTGAAACCATTAGATGAACATTTAATACAGGTGTGTGTGGTCATAGATGTACTGTGAGCTAAAGCCTATGTACAGAGCACAGAAAGATTATTCAGAAGGCAATATCTGCTAGCAATAAAAAGCTGACTGTAAATTCTTAGTTAGCTGCTAAATTGTCATTTTTGCAAAAGCTCCTCTATCACAGTGGTAAAGTTGGTCTTTATATTACTCTCTTGGACATTTTAGAAAACATAAAAAATGCCTAATTTAAATCAGACAAACAAAATCTGGAGAATGAATACATAAATGAAATAAATTAGAACAAATTAAAGTAATGCAGACAAAACCATTCCAAGTCGTCTGTGTAGGAAAATCAGAATACATAAGATGCAGAGGTGGTTTAGAAGCTAAGTGGATAATAAATAGGAAAGGAAACAAATGGGACTGGCAAAATAAGGTATCATTTAGCAGTCTGTTTGTGTACCTTTGTGTATGAGAGGCATATAGGCACCAAGAGAATTTGACTAGCATATTTAAAATATCCATCTAATGAAGTGTGCAACATGAGAAGAAATTGTATTAGGAATATCCATCTTTTTGTAGCTCCTATGTATGTTAGCAAGATGCAGGACTCTAGGAGGAAAGGGAGTAAGATGTAGAAAGGGGGTTTGTATCTTTAAATACATCCCCCCATCTTGTATATTAGTTGGGGATGTGTTTGACTGCGAGCATAGCACAACAAAAGCAGCTGTTCTAAGTAACTCTGAGCTGTGCAACAGTCCGCAACCAGTACGAAAGAAAAGTACCATAAAATAAAAGCAGATTCCAGTCCCATAAATTGTTTTATGGGAGGTACCAACTCCCCAAACAATCTGTAGTTCTATGGCCAAATTGTAGCTTAAAATTATCCTTTCCTGTCATACTAATGGCCTCTTCCTTCATGTGTCATTTGTACCTCTGAAGTACAAAGAGTGAATAGATGCAGTGAAAGTCTACAATATGTCTGATAATACTTTATGGTCAATTAAGACGTTGTCACTGCAATTGTAAAATGGCCAGCTGTCTAAGCTGCTGTTGCAAACTTATGTCTGAGATTTCTTTTCTTTTTGGACCTAGTGAAACATCCTTTTTTCCTGAGGATTTTCATTCTTTGCCAGAAGACAGAGTTTATTCAAAGATACAAGAACATATTTAAAAAATATAATGTCGTTGCACAAATGCTTCTATTTTGAAGTGCAAGAGTGCTTTGTTTATCTGTAAAATCACATCCATAGCTATTTTTTAAAAATAACTCAAGTTTCAAGTCAAACTGAAAGTGGATGTAAGCACTAGAGATATATATTAACTCATTATGTAATGATGGTGACAGAGAAAAGTCAAGGCTGCATCTAAATTTTGGAGAACAATGAAAGATAAGGTATAAATGTAAATTGTCCCACCAGTACAAAAGTACAGAAGGTAGATTTGTTGATTAAGCTGAGGAAACCATTCAAGCAGCAATTCTTCCATTATAGAGAATAGGAAGGAATAATATATGCTTCATTGAGCAGTCTGGACCCTGGTTAAATTTCAGTCATTTGTCGCTTCTCCAAATCAGACAAGTGTTCACCCTGCCAAGAACATTACTTAGATAAAAAGTAGTCAAGGGCTTGTGAATCATCCTTTTCTCACTAGTCTTTCCATCATCTCTCAGAAGTTAATGCACCTTTGTGTGGACTTTATAGGAACTTGTGTTCTTCAGATGGCTTATAAATATAGGCTCAAATTCAGCTCCAGCATAAATATGGGATAGCATCAGAAGACGAATTAAAAGCTGTCTGTATGTCAAATAATATTTTGACATAATAAATGATAATCTAATACCTGATAATGATACACATGATATAATAATTGATTAAGTAGAAACTCATAATACACTTAGTTCTTAGCTCTTTAATTATAAAATAATTATTTGAATCCATTTGTCTTGGAACAGATACATGACATAAAATTCACATTATAAGCCACAGAATCATAGAATATGCTGAGTTGAAATGATCATTGGGTCCTACTCCTGGACCTGCACAGGACACCCCAAGAGTCACATCATATGCCTGAGAGCATTGTCGAAATGCTTCTTGAACTCTGTCAGGCTTGGGGGTGTGAACACTTCCCTGGGGAGCCTGTTCCAGTGCCCAACCACCCTCTGGGAGAAGAATCTTGTCATGATATCCAACCTAAACCTCCGCTGACTCAGCTTCATGCCATTCCCCAGGGTCCTGTCACTGGTTACAAGAGTGAAAAGATCAGTACCTGCCCCTTCTCTTCACCTCATGAGGAAGTTTACACAATCACAGGGCCAGCTACTAGACACAATCTCATGTGTGTCTTTGGAAGCCTCTGTAGATCTAACTGGACTTAGGAGACTGACCATCTAAGGCCAGTTACTGAGTGGGTCCATGGCTTGTATGTAGGCATGAGCATCAGCAAGAAGAAAGGGCTGTGACCTTGGTGATGGGTATGCCCAGGAGACAGCAACCAGGGAGACTGAGCCCAGCTTCTGCAGGGATCCACATTGCAGATCTTTTTGATGAATGGGCTTTCATCCTTAGCAACCAGACACGAACAGGATGAGGCTGTTGCTAGTTTTCATGTCTGTGTGAGGGATCTGTTTGCTCTCAGTGTTCATCTGTATGTCTGACCACATGGAGATAGATGTATCTACAGGTGTTCTGTTCAAGCTTACCATTGCTATGACTGTTGCTGAAACATGGTGCTGTGGTAGCCTTATGGATATTGAATTGTCAGATTGAGCAACTGCCAATGTAGCCTCTTCTCTCAAATGAAAAAAATTAGAGCTCTTTCCCAAGACCCTAGAGTTACTGCCTATAGCAATACCTCAGTCAGATGTTTGCAAACGACAGGTATTCTTGCCTGTTCTATGATGTTACATTTAATTTTTTAATACATAGATATAATTTTTAATGAGAGATATTTTTTCTTGTTAGTGTCTTTTACCTTTAAGAACTAGAACAAGTAGATATAAAGAATCTTAATCAAAGTGTTGCTGTTAATCAGCTAATACAGATATACCCCTATCCCTTAATAACCTTGTCTATTTCCATGTGGTGAAATTAAATGGAAAAGTGTCATTTATTAATCTCATAAATATATTCCCTGAAAAAGTAGTTTGGGTTTGCCTTGGTGTTTAGGAGTCTATGCACAGCATTCCCTGTAAATGCAATCATTACCTGAGAAAATTTAACTCTTGTTCAGACACACAATGCAACTATTCACACCTCAATTTACTTTTTTTTTGAGTGTATGATATTATGGGTACTTTTTTTGTCATTGTTCTACATACATTTGAATTTTTTGTAGAACTGAGCAGAAAGACTAAACTATGCTTCACCTAAGCAGCTTCTGGTGTTTTTAAATAATACAATCAATCAATGTGCCAATAAGCATTACAGAATATAGATGATAATTTAAAAATAGGTTTTAGTTACAAAGTAACATTCAAGTGTAACAGATCATAATATACAGTAGAATTTGTGAGGGTGAAAACAGTCATAGATATTTAGTGCTCTGATAGATGCAAGTTTATGCATATTTTATGGTAAAGATAGAAATTCAGATAATTCTCTTTAAATATAGATCATTCAGATTACAATCACAGTGATAATTTACTTGACCACATAAGCCTAAGGAGGATATGTTTAATTCATCCAAAGCTGTGGATGTGGATAGCTAGTAAAAACCTAGAAATAGGTAAAAAGCACCAGAACTTTTGCCACATAAACAAAACAAACACTTCAGGGTTTTTTTGAAGCAAAAAACAAAGGTTGACCTTCTGAATTTTGATACAAGGAAAAGTCTTAGAAACTATCTTTTGCTTTTCAAATGAAAAAAACCCCAACATTATTTCATCTAGAAAGAATGTTGTCACATTTACAGATTCACTCTTTTCACCTTTGGTGTTATTTAAATATCACCATCAGTAACACTTTTTGTTCTTAAGGTATTTCTTTATTCTCCATACTGAACAGCAAGGAAAAATATAGCAGTCTGACACAGCAAGGAAAAAGGATCAGACAATATAATCAGCACATAAATAAGTCATTAAATAAACATCCTCAGTTATAACAACCACAGATATATTTTATATAATTATTGTACCATTATATTTTAATTATTAGCCAAAAATTTATTAGAACATTCTTTCCTCAATTAATGTAGCAAAAAATATACTTGCTTTCTATCAAGATGTATTTCATGCAGTCTTCCTGTGTGATAGGTGTTGGGGAAAAGCTTTTGTTACCCTCTGGCAGTGCTTCATTCATATGCAGGGAGAAGCACAGACTGCTCTTGAAGTAGTTATCTTCTGAATCCCAAAGGGATGGGCTCAGCAACAGTATAGCTCATGCTTCACTTAACTGGCTCTGCTTAAATAAAATGAAAACTGCTTCTTAAGAAAGTGCAGCCTAAGTCTGTGGCTTCATCACTTGCCTACATTTCAACATTGTGAATGTTGGGCAAGCCTGTGCTAATAAACAGATATGGACTTAAAAGTGTTATAAGAGACAAGGACTTATAATCTTTAAACAAAAATGGACTATGCCATTGAAGGCTGTATTTGCTTTTCTAAAATCAGAATCCTCAAGACTATGTCTCTTCTGTCTGTTCTAAAAGAGCAGTACCTGAGTGCATGGTAATCCTCTGTCTGCTTTTCATCCACAAGGCTGCTGTGCTAGTAATGTGAGAATAGACAGTCTGCCCATAGAAGCATGTAAAGCAAAAATTACAGCAACTGTATGTGTCTCATGTTTTTAAATATTTTTCAAATTAAAGACAAAATTTTCAATAATAGAGAAATAAAAGTAAAGTTGATATGCAGTGAGTTCTGTCATTTTAAGCTGAAATACAGCCTGATTTTTATTGGTTTCAGGAATGGATAGAGAGACATTATCTGAATAAAAATAGAATACAAATATAATGTATCAATGTCTAATTTTATCAAAGTATTTACTTATGACAAGCATGGAATAATTTTGTATTACTTTATTAATATGTGATAAATTAGGAAAAACATTTTCTGAAATTGTTTGGGTTTGGGTTATTTATTATTAGGTAAATATTTCCTAAGTATATTAATACTATAAATTCTAAGAGTCCTTTTCATTTTTCTTTTAAGTCAGCCAGAGTGCCTGTTATACTTAAAGCAATTTCTGCATTTCTCCAGTCAGGTATGTAGCACAAAGAGGTAGTATTGTAATGGCTGACCTCAAAAGTCCTCCTTATAAAACATCATTGGGTCTTCAATGCAATGGGTTGCATACATTCTGACAAACCCTAATCAATCTCTTTTAATATCAAAGGAAACTTCCTTCCAGGTATGCTCATTTAAGTGTGAATGTCAGAACTTTTGACCTTTTCTTACCTCACACTGCTGCTTCTTCTTTGTGACTTTGCCCTTGTTGGCTTTGCTTTCTCTAGGAACTGTCAGTGTTTCCAGCATGCTTCTATCTCTCCCTAAAACTCTGAATGTTCTTTTCCAGAGTTATACTCTAACTGTCTAGCCCTATTTGCTCTTCCTTTAAATTTATTCTGAATCAAACTCTCTTTTTGTACAAGGCTGTCAGGTTAGTTGAAAAAAAAATGTTTTTGCATTCTTTTCAAAAACCTTACTTGAACGACGCTTTCTCTAATTTGGCAGGTGGAGCCAAAATAAAGATTGTTAGCTTTGCTTCCTCCTGTTAGAATTGTACGTGTCTCTGTTTTGTTCTCACAGGCATTTCTGATAAACCTAAGACTTTCAGAGCATCTACATCACACTTAGCATGGAGAAAACTTATTTTGTGTCAATCTTCCTTTTTAATTCTGAAAAGAGTTCACATATAAGGGTAGATTCCCCCACTCTTGTTCTGTTCCTACAGACGTATATTTACTGGTCTGATGATGGAGACAGAGTCAGAGGGCTCAGTAGAACAAATCGGTCCCAAATGTTATCTGACCTTCCCCAGTATTTCTATCTAAAAGCTCAAATCACCACTAAAAGTCTGTAATGATGACCTGTCAGAGGAAGTATTAAGCTAACAGTGCCAGGATAATAAAACATCCAGCTTACATGTTGATAGTCTTATCTCTTTGTCATAGTTATTATATTGACAGCTGTTTACTTTGAGCTAACTATCCACCACTGCTTATGTTCAGCCACAACAATGAACAATATGATTACAGTTCTGTTTGCAGGAGACTTTAGAAATATATCCTACACTTGTATTTATTTAATATCTTCTATAATTATAGGATATATTGACATGGACACATTTGAATGGAGTAAGGAATGACTATAAATTTGGACATATGACTTGTAAGGCTTTCCCAGAGAGTGAGTAGAAAAAAAGAAAAGTTTATGAGTCTGCTTAGGTGTGTGTGAAAAGAGAAATAACAAAAAAAAGGGAAGAAAACCCACAAACACCAGCTTTTATTGGAAAGAGTGAGATGTCCTAACTAGGAAGAAATTTACAAATTATAAAACTATTCCTAGTTATGCTGCACTTAATGTTTTCTACTACAATATCTATCTATATCTTGATATGTAAATGGGTTCCCATTAGTTAAATACAAATCTTGTTCTATGCATATAAGCATTACATAAAAAGTAATAAGCAAGATAAGGACCTCAAGGGTAGCTGATCCTGCATTAATGAGGGTGTTTGCTGTGAGGTCATTAAATTAGCACTAATTAGTAGCAGAATTAAAGCTGGAGCTTAAAATGCATAGTTAAATACTTCATTCAATTGATGAATATCTCACATTAACCAAGATCCTGTAGATCAAGTAGAATGGTGTTCATTTCTACATATTGAGAAATGCATTGTTTTGGCGATAATTTCTTTTAAAATCAGAGAGAGAAAATAGAAGGGAAAGTAGATGGGAAATAAAGAAAAGCAAGATAAAGAAAAAAGGCAAAGAAAGGAAAAGAGAAGGGGAAAAAATTCTCCAGTATCAGCATGATTTTCAGCTACAGGATAATAGCCAGAATTTCTGAAGTTTTCTATGGGAGTTTTAAGTTCTGTCTAACTTTGAAATACTTTGGAGGTTATTCACAAATGTTGACTTTTTATTGCTCTTATCTGAATCTTCCTGCTCTGCAAATATATTTTGCTAGAATGCATCACATGCTTCAAAAGGTTATTTAATGTCCTCATGCATTTTGAATGTTTTATTTTCATTATATCTCTGTCTGCCTATTTCTCCCTTAATTGGTAGCTAGGAGTCATCTTTCTTACCACATTCAGATATTTTTTTGCTCAGCATATCTGAACTGTTTAATTTGCCTACTTGCTAAAGTAGAAACTCATTTTGTGGGGACCTGTAATTCATACTTGTGCAGTTCTTATGATATTATTGATCTTATTCCTGGCAGACAATTTTAAATTTACATTCATAAGTCAAATGAAACCCTCATGCTTTTGTATTTTTTGCCTGTTTTCTAAGTCACTTATTATTTAGTGTCTTTTTTCCTTATTTTTGTCCAAAACAATTTTTTCTACTAACATTTTTTTAAGATGCATTTTTATCACATGAAGTCATATCACTGCTAGTGATTCAGGATTCATCTGGGATTTAATGTTCAGAAGCATTCTGTTCTTTATTTCTAAAAAGATAGTCCTTCGATATAGCAACATTTAACTTGAAGCATGAATCTCAGATAATATTTATTAAGACTCTGATAGAAACTGAGGTTTTTATCTCAAAAAATTTTATAAATATATTCAAAGTATACAATTTCAAAAGGAAAATAAAATTATTACCACTAGATACTGAAAACTGTTAGTTAATTAATCTCATTTTAAGTCCTATTAAGTCCTATTTTTATGGATTATTATCTTGACTGCCAAGACCCTGAAGGCACCCTCCCCTCACCTTTGCCATGGCCCAGGACCCCATCTCAGTACCCACATCATCGACCCCTGCCCCAGTGATGCCACAGCAGGGCTGGTACCCAGCTCCCACAGCCCATTCACGGGCCCAGGACCCAGCCCAGCCTCAAATGGCCCCCAGGTGACTTCCTCTCCAGAAGAGTAATTAATAACAGATCTGTTGTTTTGTTGGTGAGGACAAGCCTTGCTGTCTGCTCTGTGGTGTTTCCCCCACACTCCCACCAGCATGGGGCTAGGTCAGGAATACTGCTTCTCTTAGAGACTGCAGTCGATTCCACCAGTCTGTGATACACAGTTCTATCTCCATCTGCTTATAACATAAACAAAAAAGCAAAATTAATAATATTCTGAAAATACAGACCTAACCTTACTTTATTTTTGAGGCATTTTAAAGGGTATGTAAAGAACTGAAATGTCTACAAACCCTGAGAGTGCAACAGAAGAAGAATCTTATTCTTCTCTACTAATTTAGTAAACAAAAGTGTTGACAAGGTCCTAGGGTATGTAAAAGTTCAGATAAGCCTCTGCAAAAACAAAAAATCAAGACAACAGGATTTAAGTTCACTATAAAATATATATAAAATGAAACAACCAAAAGAGTAGCATATGTCAAATAAATTAAAAATTTTATTTTTTTTTTCTGGATTGGGAATAATACTAATAACTTCCATGAACTACTGACAAAAAAAAGAAACAAAACTTTTGGATGTCTGCTTCCATTTTCATCAAGGACCTTTGGCAGCAATACTTAGAAAATTTTCAAAAAGATCAGACAATACTGAGTTATATGCAGGCTGTTTTCCTGTCTGTTTTAAGCTACTCAAAGTCAGCCTCAGAGCAACGACAAAGAGGAAAATGAGTTATTTCTTCTGCTTTGTGGAGCCTTCCCCATAGTTGTGACAGTATCAGTTCTAGGTCAAAAGTAGCTCAGTAAGTCTGCGCCAGCTGAAGCAGTAGTTGCATTTTGATAGCAGGATAACCATGAGTCAGAGGGATTTTCAAAGGAAAGCTTTTGCAGTAGTGGGATACACTCTAAAATTGCTGTTAAATTGCAAACGAAAAGATGACACTATAGGTCAGTGTTTCGTATGTGCTGGAGCTATTTGTGTAAGATGAGCTGTCCTAGGAGATGTTATCTCTATAAAAATGGTGATTTAAAACCATTCTTTTTATGCAGGAGAAATGATACAAGAGAAATGACACAGATGTATGTGCAGGACACAGTGCAAGGACTTGCATAGGTAGGCTAGCTTAGTGAAATTAACTTCTTAATTCAGTCACAGTTGGACTATTATGACAGATCCTTATTTCCTGTACTATATGTTCCACAGAAAAGACAGGGGACTCTGTGTTCTCTGTATATATGGAAAAGAGGTAATAATTACAGTATCTGTAAAATAGTGTATGCAAGATATTGCAACAGCATGTAAAATTTCCATGCAGTTTTATCTTTTCAGTTTAATGTTTCTCTCTGATGCTGGTAAACAAACTCTTTGTCTTTTAACTATACTATTGGTTGTTTTTTTCTTTCATATGAAGGAAACATAGCTAATAAAAGTCAGAACACCTTGACCTTAAATAACACTTTTGTTTAACTATGTTGTATATAGCTATGCCACAATTTATCACAATGAAATAAAAATTCCATGGAATTTCCAAAAATGCTGGAACAAATCACCTAACTTCTTATATTCTTAGGATGACCTGGTTTTGGTCTTGAACAGATAGCACTCACACAAAAAATTACAAGGCACAGTCAAGGCAGCATACCTCAGAGACTACTGCTAATATGCATTTTGGATACAGCTTTGGTCCAGATGACAGGAGAATTTAGTAGCATGCACATGGACCTTTCCATATCTTCTAGACCTCAGTGACAGAGAATGGTGGTCCTGTGTACGTTGTGTTTGTTGCATAATATAGTCGCTTGTGATGTGTATTTCCCACATTTATTTTATATTTATAAATACCTGATTGTTTAACATATTCCTTTGGATATTGCTATGACCATACTTTAGTTCATTTTGTCAAGAAACATTTAAAACCTGTATTAAATACTTTAACACCTTGCAGATATTTGAGACCTTGTGTAACTTCACAAATACAACACACAAACACTCACACACAAACCCATGGCAGGCAATGCATTACACTCAGCTCTGCAAGCAGAGGCATCACACAGTGTTAGCAAACCTATGAGATGAATCAGCTGTTACACTGATGAGATTCAGAACAAACTGCTCTCTGTAACTGTGGCTGCATGACAGTAAGAAGTCATGGTGTTGTAATAAGTCAGACCTGAAATCACTGTACTGTGATGTGGATCAGGAGTCAGGTCTCTGAAATCCGAAAAAAGGTGCATGCAGCACTGCAAAACAGGATTGCAACATGGGGCTACTCAGGTGCGTAAAGTAACCAAGGCAGGGTTTCAGCAAAGCCTAAAGATTACAAAGCATTCCACTTTTATTATGGCTCTTAATTTGTGGTTATTGATTAGAACACTCTTATGAATTTGCTCACTACACCATTTTCGTTCTCTATCCCTTGAAACACAGTAGAAGATGTTCCCTCAAAGGCTTCAGTTTTCTTCTGTTATCTTTTGTGCTGCACAAGAGTTCTCTAAGTCCTGAATGCAAACAATGTACATCATTACTTGACTGTAAAACCTGTTCCTTTCAAAGATATGGATTACCTTTATACTTGGACAATAAAGGAGTTCATGTTTATGGGGCAGAAAATATTTTTCATATACCCAAAGGAAGTGTCATGGAATAACTGCCAAAAGAGCAAAATATTTACCTTGATATCACAAAGGCAAGAGTCCTAAAGATAAATCCATATTAGTTCACTTCTGTTTAAAACATTATTGTCCCAGTTAACACTGTGTGTATGTATGTGAATATACCATGCAGATATCTACTATGCTCTGAAGAAAAGCTGCTTCTTTTAATTTAGTAGTGGCATGCTCAGTTGTGTTTTTCAGCAGAGGAAAATAAGCAGGATACTCATATGTGATAATTTAGGAAAAACATTTTCTGAAATTGTTTGGGTTTGGGTTATTTATTCAGAGACAAGAGACAGCTAATTCCTAATTAATCTGCTATCCATTCTTAAAAGCTGCTTTCCTTTAAAACTTGTAGGTGTTTAATTTTTGGTTTTTAGTTTGGTTTTTTGGAGGGGTGGGGGAAGGGTTGACTATTTTTTCTTTATGCTTTGGGGTTTTTTTGGTTGATTGGTTTTTGCTTTCCTAATTTATGGCACTTCAGTATAATAAAGAATATAATAAAGAATTTTCTTGAAAATATAGGAGTTGCTCATTTAACAATGACTTTTATTAAATTCTCATTTCATATGAAATATGAAAAAAGCAATTATGCAAAGGCTGTCCCTCCCCTGATAGCTTGAAGTTTTAGTTTTTCTGTGTGATTGATCAGAAGCACTATCAGCTCACTGTTTTAGTTATAAAATTGTTCCTTTTTTTACACTTCCCTTTCTGTTGATAAGCCCTTTAGAGTAAGGAACATGATGTTGGGCTGATAGAAGCAGGCCCATCCCAATCATGTGCTACTGAGATATTAAAATAAAATATGAGAGATCGAAACAATTAATCATTTTAAAGGGCTATTTTCATGCCAATTGCAAGACCAAAGTCTTCACAGTTACACATGTACACAATGTCCACAATGTATCATTTTATTCGCAACTGGGAAAACATATTTCAGAAAATAAACTTTCACATAGTGTTTTTCTGAGGGGAGTAGGCCAAATACCTCAGTCAGGAGGAAATACTCCCTGAATTTCTGACAACAAATGGATATTCAGATATATAAAACAGGCAGACATATAACTGATGGACTCGGCCAGCAGCAGGTTCAACTAGGAACTGACTGGCATTGGCTCCATCACACATGGGGAAGCTTCTGGCAGCTTCTCACAGAAGCCACCCCTCTAGCCATCCCAGTAGCCAAACCTTGTCATGCAAACCCAATACAGCAGAACTTCAGAGAAAGTTTCTTCTCTGTATCTTATGCCACATTTAAGGAATCCCTCCTTCAATATTTCCTTTACTGTGAAGTTAGGTACTAAACTCACCCTGTAAAGACAATTTCTCAGTTCAGACAAATGTAATGTAGAAATAAAACTTAATTGTCATTGATTCTGGCAGATAAGCACTTCCAGAAGAGTTGGTCTTTGATGGCATATTTAGAATAGATTTTAATTATTAAAAAATAGTTAAGCCATACAGCTTAATTGGTATAGGCATGCTACAGAACAATTCTAATCCTTTTTTCTGCCAGTAATGTACCTTCATTGTGCTTCATACACTCTCATCTTTTAACATTTAATTTGTGATTTTGGTTGAAAATTTCCTTTGAATCACTTACAAAGTTACTGTCTGACCAAAAGAAATAGCATATTCCCACAGTTATTCCAAGCATTATTTTAGCTTGGTCTCTTTTCTAGCACACTGTATTTTCCATTTACATTCATAGCCAAAACTTACTCAAATTTCTATTGGCTTTATCTGTTTTTCATAATAGTCTTCTAAAGTCATAATAAAAAAACTAACCAACTCTGATTAAAATATAAAGTAGTACTGATGACCAGCTCAGAAAATATTTTCTGGGATATATAGTCAGAACTTCGTGCATCACTACCTCTAGTTCTTGTGATTTATTTTGTGTTTCTTGATCAATGCAATTTAATATCTCTTATGTTTTCCTTGGTGCAGTGGCAAGTTGAGATGAAGACTTTAGGGATTTCTCCACCACTGCACACAAATTTTCTCAAGGTCAGATGCTGCAGTATTTTTCCATTTAGCATTCACTCAAACTTCAGTTTGTTTTGCAGTCTTGTGATTCATTATTCTGTAGTTTTGTGTATTGAAAGAACATTTCTCATTTCCTGCAGCTTCTTAAAGATGCATCTTACCCTTGTTTACTGGTCCCCTGCTTTTCTGTCATTTAAAAACTAAGAAATGTCATTCTCAGTATCCTTGGCTAAGTAATGGATATAAAACCAAAAAAGTTGCTGAGTGTGAAAAATTGATCCCTCTAAGTACATCTCTAAAGTCTAGTACTCCACAGAGCCTTAGTGATACAAAATGTTTCACTCATCTAAAAGTGACTGTCAATGTGATTGAGAATCAGAACCTCAAATTTTAAAGATCTGGGAGACAATGAGATGTTTTATATTTCAACAATTTCCACAGAGTACTGTCAGTGTGAGTTCAGTGTATTCAATACCTTTATTGATCTGGCTAGTGTAACTGTTCTTTTGGATTAAAGAAGTGTGAAGACAATTACAGCAGAACACAAGTGAGTACCAATGCAGAATAATGACATTGGCTGAAATCCAGGCAAGAAGTGAATGCCTATATGTAGGATTCACAGTAAGATGAAGAATATAAGGGAAAAATGAATATAAAGTATAAGAAAAAAGACCACCCCCAGGTTCTACTTAATCTTCAGGGTTTTAAGCAATTCAGTTTCTGAGTTTCTCTGGCTTCCTATTGCTCCCCATCTGTGCACATGCATGAACAATCCAGTCATGACTGCAGCAGTTGAAGTTTTCCTTTAGTTGTGACCTTGGAAGACACTGCACAAGAAATTTCCTGCAGAAGGTGCCTTACTGTCCCTTTCTTTAATGATATTTCAATTGACTGGTGCATGCTGATGAATTTTCAATGGATTTTAAAACTACAATCCTATGATTTAGGTGTGACATGTACTTTTCAGGAAGTGTTCAGGGAAGAACACTCACTCCACTGAAGGTACAGAAGACATAAGTTAACTAGTGGATTTCTCACTCTGGCTAGGTGTTAATGCTATATACTGCAAGTATAATAAATCTACACCTAACATAGAAGAAGAAAAATTAATCTCCCAATAATGCCAAAGCCACATTCTAAGATGAAAACCTTTTCTTTTAGCTAACTATTCTGCTTTCTAGTTGTCAAACAGAATCTATACATTCCACTAAGAAATAATATATTATTTCTAGAAAGCATAGAATGCTCATATATGAAATGTCCACTATATAGCAAACAGGAACCAGAATTTTAGAAATGAAATCCTATTAAAGCTGAAAGCCACTTTTGAATCTGAATCATGTTAATCATCTTTTTAAAGACAAAGAATTTCTCCCTAGAACTATGTCCACAAGACTGAGTCAGAAAGCATCTTCTATAAGAAAATAGTAACCTATAATTTGGGCATGAGTTTTCTAGAAATGGATGACATATATTGAGACTCGGTTAATTCCTATTTCTATCATTTAATGTAAAAATAAAAATATTATTTTTCATTATAATTTTTTAAACCAATATCAGGATAACATATTGCACTTTATGATTAACTTGATATTTGTCAATTGCTATTTGAAAATCCAATAATTCTGACTTTAATTTGGACAATTAATACAATTTTGGAGGTTTTTTTCTTAATTGTAATATCAGATAAACTCATTTATCAGTAATAATAAACCATTCATCATCATATGGAGAAATAGTCTATCAGTTGCTAGACCCATAAAATTTTGATTAGAAAATTCAATCAAATAGATATCAAGTTAAAAAAAAAAGACCAAAACCACAACATATTTTTTTCTATTAAAAAGTGTTGACATTTCAGCATGCCAATTAAAGTTTCATAAAGGAATTGCATTTTAAAAAATATTTCAAAATAGATAATTTCAAGAAGTCAGTTTCTGAAAAATCATTCCACCTAAAGACAGAGGGTAAAGTATAGAGAAAACCATTTCTAAAATGTAATTTTTTTTTCTTTTTATCTTACTTTGCTCTTTCCTGGAAAAAGATGTGTCTAGGAAAGGAAATTAAAAGAAAATATTTACTTTAAAAAGAAATGAGAACAACAAAAAAATAACCATCACAACAAATCACTAGTGATTAGCAAGCTTCTCTGAACAAATCATGTAGTTAAGTAAATAAAAAGTGGTGTTCCTCAGAGTTAAATACAAAAAAGCCATTATAAGAGGAGAAGAATCACATAGATATTCCAAGAGAAAATGAATAGGTACTGCTGAGGAGAGGGTGTAGCTTTTTGTGGGAGAATGGAAGACTTTACTTCACCTGGGAGTTTGAACCCACAGTTGTCTCTATTAAAGCATAAGACCTCTTCTCTTTTTATTTTGAAAATGTGTAACAGAAGTTAGTACCTGCTCCCAGAAGTTTAAGATCTAAAAATAAAATTTCTTAGGCCAAATCAGATAGTAAGTTGCTTCTGAAGTCTAACTTAGACTCCCCTTTCTTTGCAGCAAAATCGTCCCCCCTTGCTTCTCCCCAAATGAAAGCTTTTTCTAAGAGAAGTAAAGTGAAAGAGCAATTCTCTGCTAGTGTTCTTTATCCTGGAACTCATTCACTTTATAACTTCGTTCACGAAAGGCTGAGTAGGTTAACCTCTGGAAATACTATTAAACTTATTTTCTGTCTATTCTACTGAGGAAACTAAGGGGATGGGTGGATTTACTAGCCATCTAAATATATGGGTAATGGATATATTTGTGTCTTTTTATTTTGGAACTAGTATTCAAAAGATTTCACAGTCTGTAAATATACAATAAAATCTGTCATAATTAAATGGAATCTCATTTCTTGACATACTTGGTATTTTGGCTAAACTGTAGTTATTATCATCATTTTCAATTTGCAAGGGGGAAAAGTGTGAGCAAATTTAGGGTTCTTCTTTACTAATGATAAATATGTAATTTACATGTATCTATGGTGAGTTTAATGTATTGCTTTTTTTCTTCTTCTCTAAGATAAACTAAATTGAAACTGTTGTGGAAATCAAATTATTCTATTATCTTATTGGAAATTTATGTTTTATCAAAGAAAGGTAATAGTTAAAATTTGAAAATATATTATTGTGTAAAATTAGACTATATTTCCTTTAGAAGTACATATTACTACAAATTAATGGATTGAATATTTATTGTAAACTTTTTTCACATGTATAGTCCTTACATGTCAAGTCGTGACATTTGAGGATACTGTGCATTTTCACTATACAGTAACAGTTCTGGAAATTTCTAATTTAAAAATAAGCTAAGTCTAAGAAACAGAACAAGATTAAAAACATAAACCCAGATATTTGGCAGTCCAGTCTCTCAGTCGGAATTTCTAGAAGTGACTTTTTTGTTTTGTTAAAGCATGGGAAAACCATGAGAGAACTTGAGGTAGAGCTACCTAATCTTCATGCATTCTGTTTACCAAATATATTCATAGACTAACGGAATCGCAAAATTCTTAGGTTTGCAAAAGACCTCTGATCATTGAATCCAACCGTGAACCAAACACTGCCCAGCTGTACTGTTTCTGTGAGCTCAAAATGAATGCTGATTATGTTTGTTTAGCCACCAGTCCATTTATATGATAAATGATGGCTTAGATATTAACTTATGATTAATAGAATCACAGTATCCTTGAATCATTGAATGGCTTGGGTTAGAAGGGACCTTTAAAATTCATCTGGTTCTGCCTTACCTTGCCATGGTAAGAGACAGCTTTTACTAGATTTGCTTTGTTGATCTCATGCTGGATGTAAAAATATTCAACTCATTTTTCATACATAATTTAAACAACTTATGAAACATTTTAATATTCTCCATTCAATCTACTTTATACTAACACTTTGGCAAAAGATTTGGTTTCTGTACATTTAAATGGATTGTGCACTCCAAAGGACTCTCCTTTTGACTGAGTAGATGGAAATCTTATAATTATTTGAAATATTACCTATCAGCTTGTGTGAACAGTAACATACATTGCAAAAGAAAGGAAAACCAGAAGCAGCAGAGCTAAGAAAAAACACATTTAAACAACATTGTAGTTTATATTGCAAGAACTGTGTGTTTCATCAAACCAACACAACTGGGCAAAATGAATTTTTTCCATTAAGTGGAAGTGTCAATAGGAAGTCAAAGGCTATGCGTCCCTCAAAAGCAGAGAAGTATGTGTAATTCAGAGAACCATCTGATACTAGACAGAAGGAAAAACCAAAAACCAAGCAAGGTGCTGGTAGCATGAAGGCACATTGTGGGATTTGTCCAAGAGTTTGCACCAATGACTGGACTCAGACCATGCTCGGACTGGAGTGCAGGGCTCAAATGGGGAACCACAACCAGCAGAACACTGACAGCTGGCTTGTTCTAAGATGTCTGTTTATTGTTTCTGCATTCCATTTAGTAATTCTGTGTTTAAAACAACCAAACCCACAGCTTTAGAGATGAGAACACATTAGATTACACGTTAAGAAGAAATTCTTTACTGTGGAGGTGGTGAGGCACTAAAGCAGGTTGCCCAGAAAAGCTGTGGATATTCTGTCTTTACTAGTGTTGAAGGCCAGGCTGGATGGGGCTTTGAGCAACCTGGTCTAGTGGGTAGCATCCCTGCCACTGGCAGGGTTTGTAACTGAATGATACGTAAGTACCCTTCCAATTCAAGCCATTCTCATTCTATGATTCCATGATTCCACAGTTCTAGGTATATACACAGCATATGAGCAAACTAGTTGTATCTCAAGGCTCTGTCTGCCCCAGCTTTCTATCACATCCTCCTAGTGTGATAACTTGAGGTCTGTTTCATGTTCCTAAAAGCCCCTGCCACCTAAATACCTTCTTTTCTTAGCATTGACCTTTGCCTTCTCCATGCTTTGGCTTCTTCTCCCTTCAATTCCCTGATTCTTTCTCTCTGTCTTCCACTGCATTCCCTCAACAAAAAAATTATGCAATTTGGCTATTTGAGATAATGCTAATTAACAAGTCATATATTTTCAGTAGGGAAAAAGAAGGAGAGGTGCTTAGTTATCATAATAAGGTTACTGACAGTGTCTTTGTCCTCCAACAGCACCAGTTATGAATATTCACAAAACTTGAAGAAATTTACAAATTTTGAGACCTATCTCCTTGCCAGACACTGACACATCAATGTAAAATTTAAAGACAAGACCTTTTTCCTTAGGAAATTGGTCTAGACTAGGAATTGTCAATGAATAAATGAATGAATTAATGAATTAATGAATGAATGAAAAAAGCATGACAATTTGTTAATTATTTTTTCTTTCAAAAGCTAGCACTTTACCCTTATGAGCTAATATTCAAATAGTTTACTATAGAATTGTGCATAGCAATTAAGTGACAAGAAAGATTGTAAATAATAGAAAAGTTTTGGAGATACGTACAAGATTATAAAAAATGAAACGAAATGTTTAGTTAATGGACACCTGTCATCAAAAATCATTCTCACTGGTTAATGAAATATGATGTCTTAGAAGCAAACTACATTTTTGATGTACAAAACTACAATATGCTAGGAAACACAAGATAATCCATCTCATCTATTACCCTAGAAAATGCATTACAACATAACAGAGATCCCATAAATCATTCAGTGAAATAATGCATGTGCTATAGTACATCATGAACCAGACAGATTATACTAATATCAGAAAGGCAGCTCATTAACTGAATTATACAATGAGTAAGCAGTCACCTGGCTGTACAACCTTCATATCCCTATTACCATCAGAACAAAATGAAGGAAAATCTATCACAGTCATTTTTCATACAGTCATGTGACCAGCATTTTCTCTTGTTTTATGTTGTTGAGATAAGTGCCCTTGTACTCCATGTTTTGTGCAGTTCTGACAGCTTTGCAGATCCTGGATATAAGCTCTGGCTAGAAAATCTGTTGCACATCTTTTGAAAGTGACATGTCATAGTCAGGGGTGCCACAGCCTACCACTAATGCAGAGAAGTAAGAATTGCAGTGCCACCTTTTAAACAAAAACAGTAAGAAACCCTGTAGATTCAATGCCTTGGCAAAGAATCAGGAAAAGATATATTAATATAAAATGACATATAAGTATTTATTATATTATAAATATAATAACTAAAGTATATTTTTTATTTTTATATAAAAACTATCTTAAAAACATTAGCTTTGAATTCACAGAACAGATAATTATGTGTATTCAAGAAAAATAACATCATGTTATGTTCAGTCTTGGGTAATAATATCTTTTATCTAGGTACTATATAAGACACTCACAGACCCATTAGTGGTGTCTGCCTTTCCTAGGTATAACTAAGGTTCAGATCCTGAAATACAAAAGTGATATTTTTCTCTTTAAAGATACATGCCCATAATTTAGGAAACATTAATGTTATTGAAGTCATTGCTCAGTTCCTACCTAGGTCTGTAAGAATTTAAGTCCCCTTGAAACTACATAAATACTGATGCCATGCTCCAGTCATCAATTGATGAAGGAACCAGCTCGTATAAAATACAAATTAAAAAATAGACTTGTAAATGGTGATAATCATAGAATCATCACATAATCATAGAATGGCCTGGATTGAAAAGGACCTTGAAGATCATCTAGTTCTAGCCCCCCTCCGACAGGCAGAGACACCTTCTGATAGACCGGGTTACTCAAAGCCCAATCCTGTGGTGGCGATGCAGCCATCAGTTATAATCCCCACGGCACCGCCAGAGTCACCGACCCAGCCCCCTTTCTCCATGTGGATAAATGAAGAAGGCCATTGGGACAATTATCCCTCTCAGGACAGTGAGCCTGAGGGGGAGGGAGAAAGCCAGGCTGGGGAAATCCCCTATCTCCCCTGATTTTCCCGCCCTTTGTACATGTCTATCAAGTTACAGTTCCACCCCTTTCCCCTCAGGACTGTTTTAATATTCATCAAGTTATTTTAATATTAATGTATTACTGGAAGGTTCTGTTACCCCATTATCTTTATTGGTTAATGCAAATGTAATCCCTCCCCATTCAAAATTTATTGGGCCCCTGTCACCTCTTGTTATTACCCTATAGGTCAAGACCCTGGATCCTCCCCTTGTTCTGCCCCTCCTACCTCCCTTAAAATCCCCTGTCAAGTTCCTTCTGCGCTCTCTTCGGTAGTTCCTGCATCTGCTAGCATTGTATGCTCTTAGTGGCCACAATAAACTGAGGTGATTTGCTACCAGAGATTCCCTCCACCTCTTCACTTCTGTCAAGCTACTGTATCAGCGGCTGCTGCCGCTCTCTGGCAGGGGAGAGACGGCCTTGGGAAGGCTCGGCAAACCTGAAAGCTCTCAGCAGGTGTATTGCACGAGCAGCCAAGCGCTCACAAACTGTCACCTCTGCTGACCTGCGGCTTAGTGGTCAGTAGCAACTCCACCACGACACAATCCAGCCTGACCATGAACCTGTTCCAGTGCCTCACCACCCTCACAGTAAAAAATTATTTTCCTAATATCTAACCTAAACCTGCTTTTTTTCAATTTAAAGCCATTCTCTTTATTCTTGTCACCACGTGTCTTTATAAAAAGTCTCCACTTTTCTTATAGTCTCCCTTCAGGTACTGGAAAGCTGCAATTAGGTCACCCCAAAGCCATCTCTTTTCTAGGCTGAACAATTCGCAATTCTCCTAGCCACCCATCAAAGGAGAAGTGTTCCATCCCCAAGCCATCTTGTTGTCCAACTCTGGACTCACTCCAACAGGCAGCTGTCCTTTCTCTGCCGAGGACTCAAGAGCTGGATGCAGCACTGCAGGTGGAGTCTTACCAGAGTGGAGTAGTGGAGCACTTGCCCTGCTGGCCACATGCTTTGGATGCAGCGAGGACACAATTGGCTTTCTGGGCCACACAATGCCAGCTCATGTTCAGCCTCTCACCCACCAGCACCCCCAGGTCCTTCTTAGCAGGGCTGCTCTGGATCTGTTCATCCCCAGCCTTGGACTGATACGGGGGGTTGCTCTGACCCAGGTGCAGCACCTTGCATTGGTCTTGATAAACCTCATGAGATTCCCGTGGGCCACTTCTTGAGCATGTCCAGGTCCCTCTGGATGGCATCCTGTCCTTCAGGTGTGTAACCACAACATTCAGCTTGGTGTTGTTCGCAAAATTGCTGAGGGTGCACTCAATCCTTTTGTCTGTGTCATTAATGAAGATACGGACTCCTGAGGGACACTGCTTGTCACTGATACCCTTTGGGACTTTGAGCCATTGACCACTACCCTCTGGATGTGACCATCCAACCAATTCCTAACCCACTTAACAGTCCACCCACTGAATCCATCTCTTTCCTATGCAGAGAGAAGGGTGTTGTGGGGGGCGGTGTCAAAGGCTTTACAAAGTCCGGATAAATGACATCTGTAGCACTATTCTGGCCCAGACCACTGATGTAGTCACTCCATCACAGAAGGCCACTGGGTTGGTCAGACAGGAATTGCCCTTGGTGAAGCTGTGCTCGCTGTCTCAAACCACCTCCTTGTCCCCCATGGATCTTAGCACAGCTTCTAGAAGGATCTGTTCCATGACCTTCCCAGGCAAGAAAATGTAGCTTTCTGAGGTGGAGACCCTTATCCCAGCATATTAGGACAAGGCTCAGTTACAGTATGAAATTTAGTATGGAGGAAGTAGCAAAGTGAAATTTCTTGCCTGTCAGAATTGTGTTGTGTCTCCATGTTAAACTCATCCTTGCATGTGCCAAGTGACATATGTCACCTTGCATATTCAGTGACAAACTCAGTACAAATTGATGCTTTGATGCACAAATCTAAAATTCACTTATACCATCTGAATGAGGCTGTAACTAGGTATAATTGTGTAAATCCAGTCTAAATCCTCTGGAACTATGAAGCTGGAGAGGTGACTGCCCAATTTGCTTGCAATGCTCTATGTGTTTCTGCAGGTAGGTGGAATATAAAATAAAAAATCTCCCATTACATTAGACATAAAAAACATAGCAGAGGCTGACCCAAAAGAAAAATATGTGTGTTAAATATACTAGCTATATTAAGTACATCTATTAATTTCTTTTAGCCAAAGATGATTTTTATTGTTCTTCTTTTGCCCTGGGCTCTCTGAATGAGGGATGAAAAAAATAAAAAAAGGATTTTACATTTTCTAGTGCATCTCTGCAAGCAAAGCATGTTCCTTGCTGAGGCAGAAGACCTCAGTAACAACTATTTTCAAGTTGTAAGGTGAAAACTTTGAAAGTCACATACTAAACAGTCAATTTATACTTTAAATAAGCATCCAAATTTATTTTCTTCTTCACAACTCATAGGAGAGATTTATGTGTATATATATATATATTCATAGAAAACTACATGGAATAGCTGTGCATCACACTCATTCTGGTCTCGTTGATCTCCTGAGCGAGAAATAATACGGTTGAGCTCCAACCACTCTGATATTTCTTTACATTGCATTCACAAACTTTGCACTGTTGATTGATAACTTTTATTTTTTAGTGGAGGCACATGGGAAGATAAAAGCAATGCCAGCAAGACACTGAATAATATAACAAAAATCCATGAATCTATAAAAATGGTAGGCTAAAAGAAGAGTACACTTATTTCTATTCTGCAAACATTTTGCATATTCAGTGTGATTAAATGAATAAAGTGAAAATTTTTTAATAGGTTTCTAAGGTAGGTAGTAAAAAAGTATTCCAATATTCTTAATGAGTTAATAATAATTCCTTGTATTTCATATAGTGGAAATGTGTTTTAGAATCACACTGAAGGTGTTCAGGTGTTAGAGAGCAATGATGCACCCACTGTAGGTGTGAATAGGCTTTCATTGCGATGATTTACAATCTTCCTCAGAGTGTTATTATCACACAATAACACTTTGTTCAATGACTATATAGAGTTTTCATTAATGTTAATGTGGAAAATTGACCCCTAATATTTTGTAATTAGTGGTCTGATAGTGACAGTCTTGTATAATATGTTTCTGTGGATGTGTTTATCTAAGATAAACAGAAGTGTGACTTTGGAAACTTATTTTCTATTTGATGATACGGTAAGCCTTAAACTTCAGTACTGCAAAACTGACTAAATAGTAAAGCAAACATGAACTCAGATCTTTTGTCTCTGGAAAACTTCAATGTTTTCCTACTCCTTTTTATAATTTTTAAAGTACATCTCTATTTCTTAAATCAATACCAGTATTACACCCTTCTAAAAGCAACCTTTCTTCTAGTACCATGGATCTCAAAACACTCATTAAACTGGGGAGTCTGTCTCTATAAATCTTATTTATCATTCTGTGTGTAAGCTGGAACTGAGAGAGGCAGTAGTAAAACCTATGCTAGTATAATTCTTTCCTTCTGTATGAGTAAAATACTAGTTCTAACCTTGCTGATAGACATTTTTACCCTCTGGAGGAATATCAAATGAAATAAATTAAACACATGCTAGACAACTAAGTAAAAAGTGACATTTTCATGTTTTTTCTGTTTTATTAAATACTTTCCAAAGAAAACAAACTCCACTTTTTTATTGGTAAAGGTCAGTTACAGAATTCATTTCCGTTTTCTTTGTTCTTCAAAAAGAATATTTTGTAAGTGAAAAAAGTCTATAATAAAATCTTTTTCCCATTCCCCTTTTTTGCTAACCTTACATACAAATATAAATGTTAATCTGCATATTAATAATTATAATCATGTTTTGGTCTTTAATGTAGTCAATTATATATTCTTTATTCTTTTCACTTTTTTTTATACTGTATTCTGAAATAGAACAAATAATGAAAATTAGTAGTGAGTACTTGGGAAAAGACTGGAGACCTACAAGGAGAATAAATTTTGAAAATTCATAATTTGCTTATTCACAATACATTAAGCCACTGGGGACATTACTAGTTATCCTAAGTCATATAAGAGTTAGTTGTATCAGTACATTAAATATTAGCCAGTATAAAACTTTGTTTTTAATGAAGGAGGACACACATACCTGCTGTAATTACCTCTAAACTTTATTTTACCCTTTATTAAAAACAAAATTATAAACAGTGCTTTGGAACGTGATATGTTATTATACCTATAATACTGGGCATGGGTAGGTAAAAAACCCCTTGAAATCACATGGAAATCACATAAAGTAAATGTAATTTATCTTATAGTAAGCATCATTAGAAAGTACAGGATTTCAGGTAAACTAGTTGGAGCAAAGACATGACTATTCTTAGGTATATCAACAAATGGAAAAGAAATTTCCTCAAGTCCTCAAATCCTCATATATTGCTGACTTCTACATTAAATGGTGTCATACTTTTTTATTCTTATAGAAAATTGGTGTTGTAGAACTCCTATCAGTTATTGTCAATGTGATTTGAGTCTGCATAGGATTGCCATTGTTTTCTGTTTCTTTATGTTATAGTAGCTTTAAATGATGATAGAAGTGGGGAAAATCTGCAAATAAGAAACAGAAATTTAATTCTTCATAATTTTTATCCCTCATTTTCATGGATTCTAGTCCATATTTTTTGTTTAGTTCTTACCTGCCAGGAGATGGAGACAGAGAATTCAAATCTTCCATCACTTCTTTGCAAAAATTACCAAGAAAAAATATCAGAAAGATAAAACATAAATAGTACATAAACCCTCTATTTTAAGACATTATTTCTTGGTCTTGTATGCCCTTGTTAAACATATTTGCTGTTGTCAATCACTGTTCTATAAATAAATATTAAAAACCAAAAGGTATTAGAATAGTCTTTGTTAAAATTATTCTTTCATTCACATTTGTTTCAATGTGTGCACAACTTGAAGAGAATGTATTACAATTGTTCCTAGTTAGTTTTTGATCTTGACCATTTTTACTAGTTAAAAAGTCTGAAGAGTTCAAAGAAGTGTGAACAAAGTAGAAGTAACATTATATATGTCTCTCAACATCTGGTGTTAAAAAGTCTTTGATTCATTCATATACTATTAATATTCAGCCTTAGAGATCTAAAATATATGTGTCTTAAAAAAAGGCAGTGTTAAAAAAATAAGGTAAAAATCAGATTTTTTTTCATTTATTGGATACTTTTGGACCTTTTGTGTCAAACTGTATATATATAAACTTATTTTTACTTTATTGTAACTTTATTAATTTTAAGTTCATAGGCATCACAATGTCCTTGAAAGAAATCTTTATTACTGTAATTGTGTCATGTCATATTTAGTTACTTTACTTTTAAAAGAAATATATAATTATTAATTATTGGTTTGTTCCACATAGGATTTTAATTTAAGTATTTCTTTGAAAAGCTGAAAAAAAAAATCTGTTGCCTACAAAAGGATTAATGGTTTTTATTTGAAGAGCTGGAACACTGCTAACAATTAGAAATTGTTACTCATAAAAAATTCTTGGGAAAATATCCCCAAAGAAAATTTTCATTCATTTTCAAATCCATCAAAATATCCACATACTTATTTTAACATTTCCTCGAGAGTATATTTTTTCCTCATATCAGTATAAAATAAACATTTCAAATAATAAAGGATTTCTTTTGTGATACCCTCTTTTTAAACAGAGTCTTGAAATATTTGAATGCTTACGACTGTACTTTTCATGTACAATACACCTTTTCATGAGAGAGAAGTTAAAGCACCCTCAGTCAATTGCAGTGCCTGGAGATATTAGTATACAATCCCTTCAAGAACACATTCACTTTGTGCTAATGAAAAATATATTCTGTGAGTGAATATTGTGAATATTACGGCTTCCCTATATAGCCAGAAGACAAAGCTTCTGATTATAAATGCATACAGATCAGTGAAAGTCCTGACAAAACTGCTGCCAGGAACATTGAAGACAAATGAAAAATACATACAATTTCTGCAGAGGTCCTGCAAATCTGGCAGGGCAGAACTAGCCCAAAGGAAGGCAGAGAAGTATAATGAGTGCTTCTTTTATTCCCTACTGGATGGCAGACCTTTCAGAGTTCCTTAGAAAACCACATTTTTAGTTCTCTTTACTATGGGCTCATGGGCTTTTCTTTATACAGATTTAGGTGGGGTTTTTTCCTAATAGGGTAAGGTGGACAAAGGGAAAGCACCTCATTCCTTTGACTAGCAAAAGCTATCTTTCCTAAAACATTATAAGAATTAGTGAATTTGTCAGTCATTGAATACTGAAGAGTGGTAAAAATAAGGGGAGCATGGAAGAGACAAAATTAGGCAGTTTTCCTTGACACAACTTCTGGATTTTATTTCTATAGGTAGTTACAAAAACAAAGGAAAAAATAAAATACATATTCCCCTCAAAATCACTAGCTCATATCTTCTGCTAGGGAAATCATATTTCCCATTTACATTTGTTAAAATAAGGAATTGGAATTTATTAGAGTACCTTTATGATCATTGTGACCTCTCCTTTAAATCGAGTAGGGAACTGATAATTAAAGTAACAAAACAGTAGCACTGCTGCAAAACTGCAGCCTAGACGTCGACATATACCAGCGCATCCTGTATCGCTCCTCTCGGCTTTCGTGGGATGCCTTCCTGGATAGCAGGGCTGCCCAAAAGCCGATGCGATCCCGGTGCCCTGGCTGCCCCATGGAGGTGGGGGGGGGAGGGGGAATAACACCAGGAGGGCTCACGTTGGCCCAACCGGTGGGAGCTGGGTTTGGCGTGAAGTGGGGATGACGAAAGTTGTAGGAGACCCGAAGACAAAAGGAGGGACTCCAGGTATGAGCACACTGTGGTTTATTCTACCACAATGGGATTCTCAGGGACCGGAGCCCCGAGCAGCTTGAGACATGGGGTCTTAAGGTAAACAAACAGCCAATTAGGTGAGGGTACAGGGGAAAGGTTAGGGAGGGTCCAGGGTTACAGAGCCAGTAACTTGAGGAATGGGGAGGACAGTAGGATGAGTAAAAAGGGAAGAACAAATCATTAACTGAATAACGGAGAACTTACTAGAACTTGGGGAGTATATAGAAATTAATTGACAACTGGGTATCCAATGAGGGGACTTGGAGGTGGGCTTGTTATAACTTGGGTTACACCACAGTGATGTCCGTTCCCCAGGGGAGCCCTCCAGCTCTGGGAGCTCTCCACCAGAGCTCCTTTTCTTCGGTGGTACATTCTGGGGCCTTCAGGCCTTTATTACTTATACGTACCACCCCGACAATCCTGATCCAGGATGGAGCTCTACATCAGATGATTTCCAAAGGAAACAAACACATAGTAGCTACCTAAATGAAATGTCAGCTTCCCTGACATCTCCCTGGCATTGCACAATGCAGAAGGAGGTAGCAGCTCCTTTTCTCCCCCTCACACTCTTATGCTGTATTGCAACAGGTCACTAAATTGGAGAGACACGGATTTGAAGGGTGGACCATTTGGTGGATTACAAATTGGCTGGATGAATGTAGCTAGAGAGTTATGCTCAATGGTGCTACATTCCAGGCAGAAGCTGGTGGTGGAGCTCCCCAAATATAACAGCTACGTAAATTTATACCTGGAGGAAATCTTATCCTCTACAGTAGCTCAGTGCTTACTGGAGACTTTCAGGACATAGGAGATCCAAATTTCATGTGTTTCCCCTCTTCTTTGAGATGTTAATTAGTATCAAGCTATCTACTATCTGGATAGACAGAAGCAGCAGAACTATGTGCCATTTTATGTGAACTCAAGATACAATACAGCATGATCTGTAGCTGGGTAGTTTATCTAACTTCTCTGAAGAGTTTTGTATCTCCTTGAACTAAAGGTTGTGATGAAAGTATATGCCTGCTTCTCAGTTTTCCAGTTATGGAAGAGTTACAGGGATTACAGAGCATTTTCCCTGTGCGAACCTGAAAGATATTTATAGCAAAGTTGTAACAAAGCATTTTGAAGATTGGTCAGAGGACAGGAAAAAGGATATCAATTTGGAGCCCTTATAAAAACAGTATTTTGACAGAGGCAACAATTAAAGGGAAAGAAGCCAGTGATAGAGTCAGTGGCTAACAGCTCCTGTTTCAGATGAGTGAAGTACTCTGCAAAGGAATGAGAATCTGCTTTTGAGTTTCCTGTCTCATTCCACTGATTATAGCAGGGATATAAGGCCCACCTATGTCAGTTTAGATATTTTTGTTAGTTCCCAAATGTTAACCAAAATGAATAAACCTTCATTTGAATAATTAAATTGCTGTGTAATTTGCTAATATTTACCAGCTGTGACACATGGGAAGACATTTAATAACTGGAAGCAAACAGGTAGAAAAATAATGCTGGTACTTTCACCCAATCAACCTCACTTCAGATATAAGTGAAGCTCAGAATAAAAAGATATTGTAGTCAAGAAAAAGTAGTGATTAAGGATTTATATAATTTTTAAATATAATGAGTTTGGTAAACTCTTCATGGGCATAAAATTAAAATACATATTTAACACTGCTTTGCATATATTGGTCCATTAGGACTAAAAATATTTCAATGGTTCTGTAGGAATAACTATGTTGCAAAAAGCAAACTGATATGTCATGTAAAAAAAGTTTAAAGCTACGGTATAGAATTAATTAAAATATTTAGAAAAGTGTCAAACATATTAGGAAAGTGACAAAATTGTAAATTTCATAGAACCATATTTTTTACTGTTCCTCTCTCTTTCTAGACATTTACAATGGCATCATAATTCCAAAACTTAACAGTCCTGGTCTTCTACTGCAGATTGATGATGTCCCTTCAATTTACTGCTTCTGCAATGCTAAGATATACCAGCTATTAAGCCTTTTCTTTGTAAATCTCTACAGGAGGTGAGAGGCACTGGTGATTAAGTCTCAGCAAGTCAAGAAACATGATTGCATATTGGATTTAAGTATAGCTTTAAGAATAGCTTTCATCAAAGATAGCTGCACTGTAAGAACTGCATACATATTTTATCAGAGACACGCCACCTAAGAGCTGAACCCTTTGTAAATAACTTAGAAAGCTAAGAAATATCAATGGCTATTCAAGGAAAATATTATGGATTACTGCAAATAGAAATAGAAGTACAAAATAACAACATGATAGCAAATAATAGCAATAGATCAGTAAATGATCCCTCAGTGTTTGGCCCTATCTCTAAGTAAAATCACCAAACAGCCCCAAGCTTTGACCAGATTCCAATGTTTCCATTTTAAATTGAGAAAAATCACAGTTCAGATTTCTGTGTATGGTATCTCCTTAAGAATTTGCTAGGCTGACAAAGTTAGAAGTCTTGAGTTTTTATAACCCTGAACTGACAACTCACACCCTCACCTGCTCCCAGACATTCATTCACATGCTGACATGCTCACAAAGCCCCACACGAACTGGGAGCAGACAGGGATCAAGCTGCTGTGCCATGGATAGATCAGCCTTTCAGGAGCCAGGGCTGTTAATGTCAGTAGTGTCACTAGCTGTCCCACTAGACATCCTGATTCAGTCTTCTAAGAGTCAGATGAAGCCAACATAAAAATGTCTTTCTGGAATAAAAACAGGTGATGACTTCAAATGACATTAACTTTTACCTTGGTGAGAGTAAAAATGTTGAGATTTGAGTTAGCATTTGTTTGGTAAAGTTTTATGTTATCTGCAGAAAGATTTCTTGCAGATCTTTTCCTAGTCCACAGTTACTCAACCATACTTTTATCTTTCCCTAAGATGCCAAATCTCATATTCACATTTTATTTCCATGATGGTTAACCATTGATTCTCCAGCTTTTTTTAAGATAGAAGGGTCATAAATCCTGTCATGCACTCTTTCAGAGTGAAGGAATGAGAGAGAAAAATAACTTAGAGCTTCCTTTTCCACGAAAAAGGGTGGGTTTGGTTGAGTGTTTTTTAAATTTATTTCAAAGAATTAGAGTTTTAAAATAAATAAATTCATTTTTAGAGGAGAAAAAGAATGTATTAACTGATAAAACATAAAAAATAATGAACTAAGCAATTAGATCAGCTCAATCATTTGCCCCCGTAAGGTTAATTTTAGTAAACTTTTTCCCAGTATCCTTGTTATGTGACTGACTCTCAGAAGTCAATACTTTCCTTACTTTATTAGACAGAAATCTCATTATAATTAAAAGAAGCCAGTGTAATTTGTGTTCACATTTTTAAGTTCTTGATGAATTTTAGAGAAAAATAAAACTGTTCATAGGACATTTTATTTCTCTTCATTAGTTTTCTTATAGTTAAAATTTCATACTGGTTGTTAAAGTAAACAAATTTCTGTTATGGATAACAGTTCCTTGTTGTTGTATCCTTGATTAATTTACTACCTCAGTTTTAGGGCACTGACAGAAAGGATTCTTGCTATGTGTGCTTAATTTACTTACTCACGTTACTATTAAAAAAATTCATAGACTTAGAAGGGAATTAATTCACTTTTCTGGACTACCAAACTCAGTTGTTTGTTCTGATAAAAAATTTCCAGCAGGATAAGACCTTCTGAGAGATATAAGTTTCATAAGCAATGTAGGGACTTTTGTTAAGATAAAAAATATTTCTAAACAGTCAAAACTGTTACATAATTTACTATGAACATTCAGGCAGAAGAGGCATGACAACTTCACTATGGACTTAGTATAAACACCACAAAAATCAGTCATATTTTAATATTAAAAATTCTGTGAAAAAATAAAATATTTGTTGTGGAGGGCTGTGAGCCCTTGGCACTCCCTTGGAGGAGAGAGGCCTGAGGATCAGAGATAAGAAACCTTCCCCTAGGTCACGGTGACCAAAATGAGCCACCCCCAGCATGCCTTGCTCCTTTATGGTAATACCTTGTACCCAGTTGGCTAGTCGGTTCCCACCCCACCCCTGCCTTCCCCATAAAAGCCACTGCCTTTGCCCAGGGAGGGAGGGAGTTCCTGTCCCTGGCCTCCCCTTCTCAGAGGCTGCTTGGACAATAAAGCTACCTCTGTGGAACAGCCAAATGGGTCTCTTCATCTCTCTCTGTCCCCGAGTTGGCCGTGGGTGGTTTGCAAAGAGCTGAAATCACAAGAGCTGAATTGCTAAGAGCTGACCCACAAGAGCTGATACCGCTCACTGCGATCACCCGCTGCCTGGGGAGACAAGCCATAGCCCCTGGAAGAGTCGCTCTCTGCAGGATGCTCTCTAGGGCTGTGGCGTGACAGTGGTGACCAGCATCGGTCCCCCTCAGAGATTTTTATCTCAAATAAATGGATGAGGAAAGGAAACTGAAATTTAATATTCCTGGCAAACAAAAAAAAAAAAACCCAACCAACCAAACAAGCAAAGCTGAATTAATGATAATTAATGATTCAAAGTTCTCCATTGATAAAAAAGTTTTGTTCATAAGTCTACATTGATTATTGGTTGTAATGAAAACAACTCTGCTGATATAAATTAGAACAGTACCATCAGTTGTGCTTGATCTCAAGCTATCCCTAAGGATTTGAAAATATTTTAATACACCATTTCTGAATCACTTTTTTTGGTTATTTATACCACTTGGAAACAGACTGTCATCAAACTGCAGATACACAATTTAAATGTACAAATCAATTATTTATCAGCTAATGCACACAACTGACAGCTTGGCCTAATGAGTTAGTGTAATATTAATATGCTCACAACCCCTGATGGGAGACACAATGAGCCTTTAATGTTCAGCCAGTGCTCAATCAAATGAAGACAAGCCAAGCTCTATGAGAGCTCTTTAGGTCAGGCACATCCTCAAGGTTTCTGAGTTACCATCGTCTGGTGCCCTGGGGTTGCATTCTTATGGTTTTGTGTCCTTTTATATAACTATCCCTCTTAAATACTTGAGCTGCTAACTAATATCTTCTCAGTAATTACAATTCTGTGTCTAATTCTGAACTTCTTGCATGCCTTTAGCTCACACACTTTCTTACACATTGACAACAGTTAGAGAGACGACAGAGAAGGATTTGGAGCAGGGGCAGGCAGCTTCTGGAATATGAGTCTTACTGGGGTGGCTGGGCAGCCAGGGCTGGTCCCATGTCCCCAGCCCAAAGCAGGGCAGCCGGGGGGACACTGAGGCAGCCCCAGCCCCAAGCATCTGGAACCTTCCTGGGGATGTGCTAGGCTGTGGGCACACAGGTGAGAATCAGGACCAGATGTGGTGAGGACACCTTTTGATCTAAGATAGCTGAGCCCCTGTACTGCAGTTTTAAGTATTGGTGCGGTAAAAATGGATTTTCTTAAACCAGAGATGCATTCAGTCAAAGACCCTAATGTTTTCCCTTTTCTTTATTTGAGTTCTAGTCCTTTTGGGATGATTATGCCCTACAAAGAGAGGACATTTTGACAAATTAGAGGATTGGGCAATCACCAATCATATGAAGTTCACCAAGGGAAAGTGCCAGATTCTGCACCTGGGATGGGGCAACCCTGGATGTACGGACAGACTGGAGAATGAGATGCTGGAAAGCAGTGCCATGGAAAGGGGCCTGGAGGTCCTGGATTATGGAAAGTTGAACATGAGTCAGCAGCGCCCTGGCAGCCAGAAGGGCTGACCCTATCCTGGGGGGCATCAGACACAGCATCACCAGCCAGGCAAGGGAGGGGATTGTCCCGCTCTGCTCTGCACTGGGGCAGCCTCACCTTGAGCCCTGGGGGGTAGTTTTGGGTGCCACAATTTAAGAAAGGTATTAAACTATTAGAGAGCATCCAAAAGAGACTTACAGAGATGGTGAAGGGCCTTGAGGGGAAGCTGTATAAGGAGCAGCTGAGGTCACTTGGTCTGTTCAGTCTGGAGGAGACTGAGGGGAGACCTCATTGGAGTTACAAATTCCTCACGAAGGGAAGAGAAGGGGCAGTCCCTGATCTCTTCTCTGTGGTGATGAGTGACAGGACCTGAGGGAATGGCCTGAAGTTGTGTCGGAGGAGATTTAGGTTGGATATTAGAAAATGGTTTTCCAGCCAGAGGGTGGTTGGACACTGGAATAGGTTCCTCAGGAAAATGGTCACAGCACTAAGCCTGACAGAGTTGAAGAAGTGTTTGGACAATGCTCTCAGGCACATGGTGTGACTCCTGGGGCTGTCCAGGGCAACACTAAGAGTCACACTCCATGTTCATTCTGTATCCTTTCCAACTTAGAATATTCTGTGATTCTGTGAAAGTAACTTTTAAAAAACAGGTTGTCTTTCAATTACAAAGCTGGTATTTTTGACAACATAACAAGATAGTTTCGAAGATAAATAGAGATGATGAGAAACCTCAATCAGTAAGTAAAAAAATGCAGACAATGTTTTTCAACATCTCATGTTCAGTGTTAAGTACAAACACCCCACACCTCCCAAAAGATAACTTGCTTAGAGCTTCAATCTATGTTTCATATGTTTTTAAATACATTTTCCCCTTTCTTTTCCTGGCATATATCTTCACTTCGGAATTCTCTTTATGCCACATTTTGATTTCCCTCCAGCATTAACAGTATCTATAATCACTTCATTGACATCTTCTACCATTTCCCACTTTGAAAGTATCACAAAATCACTGAAGATTGAAATTTCCAAACAATTCCAATCAGCCAGTGAAGAACACCTGCTTGTTTGCTTGGGAAAAAAAATTGTAATTTAGATAAGAAAAGTGCAGAGTAACATTTAAGAAACAGTTATTTACAATGCATTGGAAAATAAATATATAAGATATGTTGTTCTGATGAACCAAAATAATTTTATCTGCAACATCTGATTCAAAGTGTTACATATGGTAGCAACCAGTGTCAAATTATCCATAACTAATTGGCATTGTAATTGTCTTTAGTCTGAAATAGACAATTAAACATGTTCTGGACTGTTAACTGGTTCATATTTTAGGTATTGAGCTAATTAGACATTTCCTAAACTATTCATTTTGCATGTGACTAATTTGTGCACTAAAATCATACCTTAATAGGATGTTATAGTTTTTTCTGATTGCTTAACACTAGTGAAAAATCCCCCCAAGAAGTAAAATAGAGATAGCCCCTTCAAATATAGTAAGTAAATTGACTTTTCTATATATATATATAAAAGTTAAGAAAATTAATAATATTTTCTACTGTGAATAGTCTTAAATGGAACTGAATACCCTCTGCTTTCATTTACATCAGTATCTTTCTTCAGATTTCAAAAGGCTGGACAGAAAGGATATATTTTGGAGCATAGAACTTTGTTTTGTAAAATATTTTAGCATCAGTACTTTTGGAACAGAGAGACAAAAAGTATTTGACCTCCTCTATTTGACCATTTGTACATGTCGGTTTGGCTTTTCTTCTATTCTCCCTCTCTCTCTTTCTCTCTCTCCCCCTCTCTCTGCCCTCCGCTTTCCCTTCATTTTTCTTTGCCCATCTTCATTCTGAACTGTAAAAGAAATAGATGGTGTTATGCAAGTTATAGAAGAATTTAGAACTGAAACCATGTTGAAAATGTGCATGCATGTTCGTGAAAAAATAAACATGTCAAATCTGGCCAAGTCTCAGTAAAAACAATGATTGTATTACCTTAAATCCCCATAAATGGCAGAGTTTTGACCTTTAAGATCAGAAGTTGCATGAAGCAGTCTGCTTAAGAATAATAAGTATTTTCGGCACTTGGAAATACTAAAAGGCACTTTAAGCAGAAAACCAAGTTTTACCATTGGTGAAGTGGAACCCAAATGACTGTCCAAAGCTAGAATAGAATTTTGAGGAATTGGTTACTCCCTTGCATCCAGCTCTCACAAATCAGCTCTGGTAAAGACTTGGAAGCTCAGAGGTTTTCTGCAATGCCTTCATAAACACCCATGAACAATACAGGCAACCTGTTTGCTTTGTATAAAAAGTGTAGGTTGTACTGCTATAATAGGTGCCCATTTTACAGCCTTGTGAGATAAGCCTGGTAAGCAAATAAGCTCCACACAGCTGTTTGCTCACTCCTTGCAATGTGAGTGGGAAGTGACTTCAATGGACAAGAGTGAGAAAATTCGTGGCTTGAGATAATACAGCAAGCAGTAATAAATATTTAATAAATAATAGAAAGCTGTTCGTGCAGCCAAAGGAAAATAGGGAATTCACTCATTGCTTCATAACCACAGGCAATGTTTAGCCAGTTGCTGGAAAGCAGGTTGTCATCACTGGCAACAGTTACCTGGGAAGACAAATTTCATAACACTGACCATCTCCTTGCCCAGAGCTCTAATTGCAGAACATGACATCATATGGCATGGAATGTCACAGAATCATATAATGGTTTTGATTGGGAAGGGCCTTAAAGATGATCTAGTTCAAGTCCCCTGCCATGGGGAGGGACACCTTCCACTAGAGCAAGAAGCTCCAAGTTCCATCTAACCTGGCCTTGAGCACTTCCAGAGGTGGGACATCTACAACTTCTCTGGATAACCTATTCCAGTATCTCACTACACTCATGATGAAAAGGTTCATCCTAGTATCTAATCAAAACCTACCATCTTTCAGTTTAAAATCATTCCTCTTTGTGCTATCCCTCCATGCCTTTATCAAAAGTCCCTCTCTAGCTTCCTCATAGGCCTCCCTAAGGTACTGGAAGGCTTCTGGAAAGTCTGCCTTGAACCTTTTCTTCTACAGGCTGAACAACCCCAAACTCTCTCAGCTGGTCTTCATAAGAGAGGTGCTCCAAACCTCTGATCATCTTTGTGACCCCCTTCTGGACTCACTCCAACAGATCCGTGTCCTTCTTGCAGTCTTATATCTGTTTGATTGGCTTGGGTCATCTCTCCCAGCTGTGACCCCTCCCAGCTTCTTGTGGATCCCCAGCTTGCTGTTTGTGGATCCCCAGCTTACTTCCTGGGATGGGCAGTATAAGAAACAGAGATGTCTTGGACACTGGGTGATGCCAGGTGCCCACCAAAGCAATTCTATCATTCCCCCTCCTTGGCTGGACAGGGGTGAGAAAATATAAATAAAGGCTCATGGATCAAGATAAGGACAAGGAGAGATCACTCACCAGTTACTGTCATGGGCAAGACAGACTTGACTTGGGGAAGTCGTTTGATTTATTACCAATCAAATCACAGTATGATAATGAGAACAAAACCAAATTGTCAAAACCTCTTCCCTTCACCCCTTCTTTCTTCCTGGGCTTAACTTTACTCCCAATTTTCTCTATGTGTTTCCTCACCATGGCTCAGGGGGCAGGGAATGGGGGCTGCAGTTGGTTCATCACATATCATCCCTGCTACTCCTTCCTCCAGAGTGGGGTAGGATTCCTCCCATTCTTCTCCTGCTCCAGTGTGGGGCCATCCACTGGCTGCAGGTGAATATCTACTTCACTTTGGACCTCCATGGCTGCAGGGGTGTCCTGGTTTTGGCCAGGATAGAGTTAATTTTTTGCAATAGCTGGGAGGGGGCATGGCCACGACTCTAATGTTATTCAATACTCCCTTATGTCCTTGCCAGGGATGGGGGAAAAAGGGACTCTTGCTTTGGAGAAGAAGACCATTCCTTCTAGTCAAGGAAAACATGGCGGGGCAGAAGGGAAGCCAATACTATTCATTGTCATGGGGCCTGGGGTAAGCATATTTGCATGTGAATCACTCTATACTTTTGTTCTTAATATCATTGCTGTTAGTTATCATTGCTGTTATTAATTTCCTTATCTCATTGCTGTTTCCATAAACTGTTCTTATCTCTACCTGTGATCTTTGCTTTTTGTGCCTCCAATTCTCAATTCCATCCTGCCTCACCAGAGGTTGTGGGAGAGAGTGAAAGAGACCAGCACACGGATTTGGAGAGTCTCCGTGGGGACACTCAATTGAGGAGCATCATTCCTAAAGCATGACAGGGGCACAGCTGCTTCACCGTGGTCTTCACCATGAGCTGCAGGGGAATCTCTGCTCTGGCTTCTGGATTACCTCCTCCCCCTATTTCTGCACTGACCTTGGTGTCTGCAGAGCTGTTGCTGTCACACGTTCTCACTCCTCTCTCTGGCTGAAATTGCCATTGCAGAGGTTTTCACCCTGTTTTTAATGATGTTATCCCAGAGACTCTACCACTGTCACTGATGGGCTTGGCTTGGCCAGCAGTGGGTCCATCTGGAAGTCAGCTGGCAATGGCTCAGTTGGACATGGAGAAACTTATGGAAGCTTCTCACAAAAGCTACCCCTACAGTCCTGCTGCTACTAAACCTGGCCAAGCAAATCCAATACACAGTGTAAGCACTGTTCAGCAATAAATAAATAAAACATCCCTGTATCATCAATACTGTTTCCATCACATCCAAAACAACACATACAAGCTAATACAAAGAAAATTAATGCTATCACAGACCGAAACAGTCCATAACTTAACTGGAGAATACTTTCACATCCCTTTTGGAAATACCGCTAACGTTATGAGTATGTAACTTTCAAAGTGTTCTAGAAATTTAGACACTCCAACTTCACTGACATTCTTAGAGTTGAATTTTCTGTTACCGTAGAAAGTTGGAACCAGAATGTAAAAGCATATAAACATCGACTCTTGATATGCAAACAGTGAGGATACTATTCATGAGGTTTCTCATATTTTAACATGCAGGTGCTGTTGCATTTCAGGTCCATTTGCTGAGGATTCATTATTGTATTGGTTTTCCTCCATTAAGTATCACTGATCATTTTTCTCCTGATTTTACTACCCAATCCCTCCTGCATTTGCTACTATGTTGTCATCCCTAAGTGACTTGTGAATTGAACCACTTAAAATGGGCCACTTACTAAGCAGCTTGACTAATGATTAAATTTCCTTAGCTTGGTAGTTAAGTGTGTTTATAGCTTTCATTCCTGATGAGATATATTACAACAAAAAAAGTTCTCATGCTTTATTATAGGAGATCTTTGTGGATGTTCTTTGCATACTTCAGGGATTTATGTTCAGTGTAAAAAGCTAACTACTCAGTTCTTATTTTCACTTTCTCCTTTTCTGGTTGTTTTAGATAGTATCAGAAAGAAAGAAATATTTGGAAGTGACATAGCCCAGACATTGAACTGTAAACTCACATTTCCAAGGCAGGGAGATCCTGCTCACTAATATATGAAGATCATCAGCACTATGACCCCACATTCTGACCTTTATTCTTTGAATACAAGAATAATAAGCTTAGGACATACATTTAAATTAATACCTCGTGAGAAACTGAAATGCTATGGGTAATGGCTTAAACATTGTTAAAAAAGGACTACAGACATTACGGCAAAATTATATAAAGAAGCTGCAACTACCAAAGCCTGCTCCTTGTCTGAATACGCCTCCTGACTGGAACTGGACTGTGAGTTAAGCCACAAAACAGAAACTTGAGTTTAAGGGCTGTACTATTGCCCAATTATCTTGTGTCTAAGGAGGAGAATGTATCTATAAGAAAAGCCAAACCCAGCAGCTGTCCTGAAAATCAGCTCTGGCTGAGTTCAGGGTCGGGGAGGCCACAGCCCACAGACTCATTTGCTGAGGCCAGGTTTGCACACACCTCCCCCAAGGCAAGGAGAGAGGAGGAGAGCTTTTGAGGGTGTGGTGTAACCCCTGGTCAGAGGGAATGAATACCCACCCTCCCTTACACAAACTGGTTCAGTTGTAAAACTGCCCACCCCAGGAAGGCCACATCCACGGAACAGCCACATGAGAGGCAGCTGAGGAGGCATCGTAAACCATCAAAGACCCCCAAAGCACCCGCAGACTCATTCCTGAGGCCTTGCACCAGAGGACTGCACGTGATGCAAAGTGATGCAACCAATCCAGAGTCTATGGCAAGAGATGGTGTAAAACTTCCCTGCCAGAGGATGTACCTGGGTGTTCCCAGCTAGCCTGAATATATATTAATCCACTGAACTCTGTGCTTTGTGGGACTCTCACCACTGATAAGACCAGAAAAATGGATCAATGGGACAACATCAGGATCCACAGAGTGGTGGTATATTCTACTAAGCTATCTCTCTGTCACTCTCTTTCCCCTCTCTCCCTTCTTTTTCTATTTCTTTCTATCTGTCTCTCTCCCTTATATTTACTGTCAAATAAAAGTCATACTATTGACTTCAGCATATGATCTTGTTTGCACCTAAATGCAGACAGAGAAATCTCTGCAATAATTTTGATAACTGGATCATAACATACTTTTTACAGAAATGTCCCTTTCCAGTACTACAGTTTAGGCTTTGATTTTCTAATTGCTATCAATTGTATATTTGGCCATTTTAAAACACTTTCTTACAGAACCACTCATGTAGCAGAAATGGGTGTAAAGTGGGAATTTTAAAGAAAGCACTCAGACACAACCAAAGACTCCACAGCTTTTCCAAAAGAAAAGGAAAAGAAAAGAAAAGAAAAGAAAAGAAAAGAAAAGAAAAGAAAAGAAAAGAAAAGAAAAGAAAAGAAAAGAAAAGAACAACAAGAGAAAGAAAGAAAGAAAAAGAAAGAAAGAAAGAAAGAAAGAAAGAAAGAAAGAAAGAAAGAAAGAAAGAAAAGAAAGAAAGAAAAGAAAGAAAGAAAGAAAGAAAGAGAAAGAAAGAAAAGAATAACCTCTTCTGAAGAGCAGCAGAAAGTGGAAGATAGTATTCCCTGCCTACACAAGTTAATTTTTTAGATATAATGGTATACACAAGTAAAATAAATTACAAATCAAACTATGAGATGGTGAACAAGCATGTCTGTGTTCTCTCACAATTTTGCTCATTAACACTTCATAAGAGCTTTACCTAGTGTTACGTATTCAAACTACAGAAGACCTATCAAAATTAGGAAGGAGACAGAAATGGAAGATGACTCATCTTGCTTGAATGGTTCCTAACTAGCCAGAAAATTTATTCCTCTTAATTGGCACAAAGCTTTTAAAATCTTCAACACAGTGAATAGAATGGAAGTACAATTTTGAACAAAATACGGGATACTAATTTTTTTGTTGTTGTTAATAGGTCTGTTTATTTAATATTTTATGGACTTGAATAGAAACAAGGTCTAAATCATTGCCTAAAGAGCATTCAATTTATTTAAAGCCTTAGAAATCAAGGACACAAATTTTGCTATTATTTTTACACTACCAAGACATATCTCTATCTTTTGTTATATTTATTCTCCTGAAAATGGATTCATGCAATTTTCTGCTCTTGTTTCAAACTTCAGGATTAGGAAGAATCATCAGAGAATTTTAATGTCTAGTGTAGACAGTGAAAAATTATTAACTTTTTATATGTTTATCATATAAAGAAGAACATTAACTCTGAAACTGTCAAAGATTTTATCTGCTACTCATTACTCAACTTCTTCCTCAGGTTACTGCAGCTGTAAACATTTTCATTATATTTTTAAATCATTATCATCTTGTTCTGATGCTTTAAAAGTATTGTTTTGTGGAAGCAAATCATATTGAAACAGCTCTCTAAGAAGAAATGGGCCAGAAAAAAAGGGAAGACATCTAGGATTTTAAAGTTGTCTTTCACTTACTATAATTTTTACCAAAAAATGCATTATTATTACAGAAACAGTGTGGCCAGCAGGACCGGGACAGTGATTGTCCCTCTGTCTTCAGCACTAGTGAGGCTGCACCTCAAATCCTTTGTCCAGTTCTGGGTCCCTTGTTAGCGTAGAAACACATAA
>VYZT01008382.1:0-42957 GCA_013400735.1 Pomatostomus ruficeps | reverse complement strand
TCTATTCTCCTCCTCCTAAATATAGAAATGTGGATTAATTGTTGAACATGCCCAAAGGACGGTCCAGTTATCTGTCACACAACCCAGCCCAGGGAAGGAAGCAGTTTTGAAATGCTCACAAGGCACATGCAACGTTTGCAAGAGCTGTAGTTTGGAAATTCCTCATATATTGGCAATAACTCATGTAATTTTGTAAAAGTAAATCCATTTGTATTTTGCACCACTGAGACACTCTGCTCAACTATTTTATATTTTTGGAACTTTGTAACTGGAAAATCTTCCCAGACAGGGAAGTTGTACAAAGAGAAGAGCACAAAGATAAATTTTATTCTCCCTTCTAATTTCTACACTTTTTTTACATCTCACACTGTGTTAGTCCTATTCTCCCAGCATGTTTAGGTTGATAAGAAAATGTCCTGCTTTCTGATTCAATTTTCTCCTCCACTTGCTGTTGTGCACTACTTTACTTTCATTCTCTTTTTTCTTCGAACATCCAGTCTAGAAATATTTCCTTTACACTGATAACTCATAGTTATTGAAATACTTTGGGATGAAAGGTGTCACCATCACAGATTTGCAAGGAACATTCTTATGCCTGTAGACTGCATGTACTGCCTGGAACTGGCACACGGAGCTGTCATTGCCTTACTCTCATTTCTTCTTGCACTTCAATTTTTCAGTAGAAATATAAACTGTATATTTTAGGCAGTCTCAGTTGTACAGTTTCATAAACAAAAGGCTTGGTGTTGAAGTTTTAAACCTAACAAAGCCCTTAATCAGGCTGCGTGTCTGTCATTTTATTCCCTTTTCATACATGCTATGTAAAAAAAAGAGAAGTTCTTATTTTAGTCTATACCTCACACTGTTCTTTGGTAAATGAGAGCTTTATAGACCCCTCTTCATGCATATAAATACTATTTATGTCTCAAGCTATGCATTGCTTGGAAAATGGATGTTGTCTCACTGCTATGGAATATGTATGGGATGAAAGGAGTAACATTGTTAGGATGTTGGCTTTTTCATAGCAAACAGCTTCAACAGGGTTTTGTGGTTACCAATGACCCTTAAAATGTAACATTTTTGAAATGAGACAGTTACCACTTAGTAATAATGTGACATGACTCAGGCAGCTTGAGGTTGTCTGTCAAAATCTACCATCAGCAGAAAGATTTGAAAGAACTGGAGATGATAGGAGGAGAAAACGCATTTGCCTTATTTTCTTCCACTCATAATTCTATGTGGGTAAGCAATTAAAAAATGAAAGGAATTGTATACTGACATAGTTTTAAAATTTAGGCATTTTTTAAACTCTCATGTGAACACTTCTAATTTCATTGAAGATAGCCAAATTACAGTCATGTAAATTGAGAATACTCTTGCCTTGTGCTATAAACATTAATTTGGTAAATAAAGCATGAGACTATGTGCAGTCAGAAATAGAGCATGTAAAAATTTTTGCAGTTAGGAATTTATTTTCAGCAAAAGAAATTTGGCAGGAGTGCTCTCTTAAACCATTTTCAGTGAAGATTTCTTGATGTTATTCCCGGCTTTTATACAGTTTCTCTAAAATATCCACAAGCTGTTCCATTTTTTTCTTTTTTGTGATCATGGATACTGAGTTGCATTCCTTAATACTTCAGCTGAAAACCAGTCTCTCCAGTATGCATCAGATCTGAGCTTAAGGTGTGACATCTTTGGGCTCCTGGAAAGAACATCCAAGAGTTTTTGCAGGATGGGCAAAAAACAGAAAGGAGAGAGTATGAGAGATTGGTTGGAGTAACATCTAGAGAAATGAATGTGAGGAGCAGAGCAGAAAGCAAAGGAGAAAAATTGAGGACAACATTTGAGAGGTGTGGAGCTGAAGAATGGAAGGGATAATGAGAAGCTGAAGGCAGATAAAATTAGCACTGCTGGATGGAAACCACTCTTTTTGTCTGCAGTTGGATACTTCCCTTTGAAGCTGGTGTAGAACCCTTTAGATTCCAATAACTGTAAATATCATTACAGCTAATGTTGTAATTAAAATATTGCAGCATCCACTCGTAGCACTTCTCAGAGCTCAGCAGTATCAGTGAAGTGGACTGTCTTTAGAATTATGATATTAAGCATTTGCAAATAGCTATCTGGTAAGCAAGCCTAAATAAATAAATATATGAACACCCCCCGAAGCTTAGGAAGAATTTAATTAAAATTTCTTCAGGAGTTTCTTTACGGTTGAAAAAGACTCTAGGTATTCTCCTAGGACTACATTCATTCACTTTCTTCACATCTGAGGAGCCAATCATCTCCACAAAATCTACACCCACCCCCACAAAATCAATCTAGTTTGTATCATGGCTGGTCAGAGGACCCATGTTTCCCTGGGAGCAGAATCTCACTTTAAATATAATAGTTTTGCCCAACTCTTTCTTCCTCTCTGACTTGTGTGTACAACTAGAAATCTTCCTCTTACCCCATTTGCCAAAAGTACTGTCTTCTCCCTGGTCTTTTTCCTCTTGCCATGTTCATGCCCAGCTTCTGGCAGTGCCTTGGTGGGACACACGCTCAGTTTGAGCTCCTCAGTTCATGCCAGGAGGTGCCTGTCCTCCTGTATTTATCTCAAAACAGTTTTTTCTATTGCCTGCTCATTTTAAAAATCTCCTGAAGCAAGTTGGCTGTGGCCAGTTGCCAGACACCCACCTGGCTGCTGTCAGCGCCCCTCCTCAAGGACATGAGGACAGAAAATAAGATCTCAAAGGTCAAAGGCTCAAGGGCTGCTTCTCAAACTGTTCCCTTCAGCACTGGACAGCACTGTCGTTCCTTCCTTGATGAGGTTTTGATACTGGAGTGCACTTTGTGGCCTCAAGAGAAGGATTTCAGTAAGACTATTGTAATTCTTAAATACGCTTTATTTTATGGAGCAGCAGCGTTGTATGAATTGCTTTAAAAGGATTACTGGGACTTTGTAGAGGTAAGATTATGAACTGTTCTTTCCCCTTCAAGAGTCAGGGAGTGATCTGCAAATATGTAGCACATTCAGAATAAATAGGCGTGGAAGTAAACAGGAACTTCTAACTACAAGAAAAAAGAAAAAAACACACAATCCAAGCCATTTTATCACTGATTCTTTGAAGCAGTACCACAGCCCTGTGTCTTTCATTAAAGGGCCTGTTTAATCTGCCTAAAAATATGTAATATCTCTAAAAATCTGCACAAGACACTCAACTCCATTGATTCTGGGAAGCTGTGCATTTTCTGAGGTCAAAATAAAGCAAATCTAGGTGAACAGAAATGATAGCTATACTTCTTTGAATAAAAGAAAATATTTTTCATGTTTCCTTGACCTCCTTAGTTTACCAGGAGTCAGGATTCTGCACACCTGCTCACCTATAAAGGGTGTATATGTGTGTGTGTGTGTGTATATATATATATGTATGTTTGTTACAATTTCCTGGATTTTGAATGCCTGAAAAAGGTTGAGTAGTATGCAGACTTGGTGCCCACTTCCTGTAATTCACACTGCAGAAATCTCTGTGTATTAATTAACAATGGGTTTCTATCAGTGGGCAGGGATGTGCTAATAATTTTTTTAATAACCACATATCAATTTCACATCTCTCTTCCTTTTCTCGCTTTGAGTGGCAGCTTTCTCCAGAGCTTTGCCTGTATCTGAACTCTCCAATGTCTTTCCTTCTGTGTCTGAACCTTGATCTCATTCCATCGCTCTGCCCAAGTCTAAAGATTAGGCATGATTTAATTGTGAACAGACTCATGGTTCTTTGAAGGAAGGAAGTTTGAGGACTTTGAAGTCCTCCTTTGAAGGAAGGACTGAGCCCTCGCTATCTCATCTAATCTTGTTATCCACGCATCACTGGTACCTGAGGTACGTTCTCAGGAGGCCGGAGGGAAGAGAGATGTGGCCCAGATGCCTAGGACAAGGGGACAGACCGAGGTAAGAACACCACAGGGACAATCACAGCCTGCTGTGGTGGATTTTAGGAGTGTAGGTGGATAGGTGAGGTCAACAGCAACAATAACTAAAATTCAGTGTTGCACAGATGGCTCATGTTTGTCTCTTCTCTACTTCCATGTTCAAAGTTGAGCTGTAAGTGGGGCACAGCCATGAGACTCTAAAAAGCTGACTATCATCTGAAATGCTTTGAACTTTGAATTTCAAAATGCTTGAGACTCTGAGACTGCAAGTGTATGACAGAAACTCTGGCACCATATTTTATCACGTTTTGTATTTCATAGACACTGTTTTATTTTTCTCTGATAAGCAGTCTTCTTAAAATAAGAGGATTTTTTTATTTAATAAAAAAAGGAAAGAATGCTTTTATAAATAAAAAGTAAACAAGTAATCTGTAAAACATTTCTCAAAACATATAGGTATGTGTTTCATTTAGCTTTTTCTGGGTTTTTTTTTGGTTTTTTTTTAGAGTAAGCTAAGCTTCAACAAGTTATGTGGGGCATGTATTTTAAGAACAAAATGAACTGTAAGGTAAAGCTGAATAGTCTTGCAACCATAGTTTGGTTGTCAACACAAGTTTGATTCTCAAATGTTGCTGTATGAAGAACTTCTCTCAAAAACAACTTTAGGTTGGCCCCTGTGCCTGCTGAGCTTTATAGACAAATGTAAAAAAAGAGCAAAGCATATGCAAGCTGTATAAGTCTGTGTGTTTTGGCATGTAATGCTGTCCCTGGATTGTGGTAGCTTCCTTCTTTAGCATTCAAGGTGTGTGCTTAGTTTCCTGACCAAAATTTTAGTCTCTGTTTCATTTCATAACCGAATTCCATCCATCCTTACCAAGCAACATTAACTGAATTAATTTTGACTGTTCTTGTGATGATCACTTTTACTTTTTCTAGACTTTGTTACCTCCATCTTACCTTTCAGCATACTATAATTTTTTTCAGGAGTTGTGTGGCTCAAGAATTAAAAAAAACCCCAAAACCAAACCTCTGCTAATATATAGGAAAGGAGGAGGAAAGCACTGCAATTGAAGTAATATTTTTTTTCCCCACACAATAAAAGTGAGGGGGAAAGACAACTTCTCCGGGAAGGCAATTCTACTTGCTCACTCACGTAGTCAGTAAGAAACTACACAGATCAGCAGTGGCTCCGGGGGGATCTTCCCGGAATTTAAAGCTTTTTATGGCATAAACTAAAGATACTGATCTGGCTTTATACAAAGTAGACTAGATACCGTGTGTGCAGTTGTTGGGAGGCAGTAGGAATGCCGTGAAAGCCAACATGTGGCAGAAGCAGCCTCGGAGGAGAGATGACAACTTTATGTGCAGCAGCTTTTCTCTCGCTCCTCGTCCCCACATGCCAGGCACAGCTGCCATGCAGAGCTGCACTGGACAGGTGCCAAGGAATGTGTTCCTCTCTCCCATGGGAGCCTTGCCCCTCTGCATCCCCCTGTGTTATCTGACTTGTTCCCATCATGAGGCTCTTTGCTGGAGGGAATGATTTCATAGCAGACTGGCTCAGCATTTGGACAATCCTATTGCTGCAACATGTGTTTTAGAGTTTGGGGAGGAAAAACCCCACAAAAAACCCCAAATAGAAAACTCAAATAAATAACCAAAGTCATATTTTTCATACTACAGGAGGTATATTTGTTGACACTCAGTTTGTTCATAGAAAGGTTGGGATTTTCAGCACTGTTAGTGGAGCTAATTGGAGCTGCTGCGTTTGGGTGATCTAGCTCCCTAATTTCAATGTGGTATTTCTACAGCCCTGTTGTATTGGTGCATGCACGATGTGAGAATATGAATAAACCTACTCTGCCCTGAAGTTAAACAAGCTCAAGTAAAACTGAATCAAGACCAAAACTGTCTTTTCAATGTAGCTCTGAATGAAGACAACGCCATTGAAAATGAACCTGCCACCAGTAATATGAGGCAGCAGCTTTTTTATGGGCATGTCACACCACAAATTATAATGGTGCTTAAAATTGCATATCCAGGGGCTGTTTAGATGTCCAGGGATATCCCACACCTCCACCTGCTGCTGCAGTAGAGCGGGAAATCAGGCTCTGTGTTGTACTGGCTTGTATCCACTTGGGCATTTAAAATGGCACCTGATGCTTGTGTTAAATACATGAATCACTCCTTTGGTATAAGAGTCAGTGTTATGTTTCTAGTTCCAAATCAATAATACAAGAGTTTATTTACAATGTTTTGCCCTCAGCTCTTTTTTTTTCAGCTGGGGAATCTTTCATATTTTATTGTTATCTTTACAAATTGTATGTAATAATTGTAAAAAGGAGAAGGTGGTATAGTTCCCCCTTATGTTTTTACTTTTATTGGGAAAAAAAGATAAATGAAATTATATCTGATAGAAAGAACAGGTAGTTGGACAATGCTACTCATTAAACAGACCTGACTGTTAAATTTCTGAGGCAGATGTTCAATGAATCTCTTTCATTGGGTTTATGTTTCTGATGGTGAACATCTACATATAAATGAGTCTTCAACATAATTAAAATGAAATTTATTGTTGGTGGTAGCATGACATAGTATGTTTTGGTAGATGATTAAAATTAAGAAGGCTAAGTTAAACAGCAAACCTCGAAGCTGAATGAATTTTTATAACCTCTTTCCCAGTGACTCCTGCCCTTTCTAACATATTTGGGGGGGGCTTTTTTAAATGAACCTATTGTTCACCCCTCTGCATTTTCCTTTTGCTTCTTCCACATATGTGCACTTTCACTGGTATTTCTGTCCTGCAACATTTCTGAGTTCCTGTGACAGTCTGTCTCTGTTTAGGGGCTCTAATGATGATGAGAGGATCAGGAACTTTATTCCCTGTGGCCGGTGTTACCTTATTGTGCTTCTTACAAATACCTTGTTAAGTGTAACTTAACTATATCTTTCAGAAAGTCCTTTATAATATATCTTGCTGAGATTTTATAGTGGAATCATTGATTGCCAAAGACAATTAGCTAGATTGTTTGAGGAAAAATGTTACTTCTTTAGCCTACAAACAGCACAATGGGTTCTAGAACTTGGTGACTGCTTCTAGCATGTGAGGTCTATGACAATTTTTTTTCCCTTTACATATTTCTCACTTTCTGGCAACTGGATTAGCATTTCTGTAAACACATCCTGTAGGAAAATTTATCATTGTCTTTGAAAATCCTGATAAATTTCTGTTTTGAGATGAGTATTTAGATTTCTTCAAGTTTTAAGTACACTAAGCCTCTACAGACTGAGTTCTGCATGCAGGATTTGTAAAGAAGGAGAGTTGAGTTCCTCACAGGTCCTGCATCCAGAACATTTAGCGTGCCACAATGCTTTAAACGTATACATTGATATTTTAAAAAGAAAACTTTAAATCTGCATGTGGCAGGATTACTCTCTTCCAAGAGAAAAGAAGATGGAGATAGTGGGAACATCTTGTAAATGCATGTACAACTAAATACTCATTTCTGGAGACCACTCAATTTACTGTGGAAGCAAAGGTGCAAGAAATATACTTCAATGTACCATGGACAGGTATTCAAGAGAAATGAAATCTTAATAAGCATATCACAACTCTGTCATAATTATATTCATTATGTTCTTGAACTTTCTTTTATACCTTTAAATGTATGTTACATTTATGTGTTTGTTAATTTTTGTCAGTCATGGAGAAAGTATCTTAATAACTGGTTCTCTAAGGAATAAGTAATAGATTTGTTAATCCTGAATATTCCTTATTATTTTAATCTCTATATTTCATGTTTCTCTGGCTTACTTGCAAGTACCTTGGACCAAGGTGTGCTGTGAGTTCCATGTGGGCCTTCTGTTTGGCTTCACAGTCTTTACTTTTGAACAAAATCTACTTACCTCCTCCTGGCAAATATTTGCTGATAATGTAACAGTGACCATACAAATTAAAATTTGTTTCTGTCATCTGGCAGGGGAACCATTTGAGGAAAAGCAATTAAAATATCCCTGCCCTGTAACTGCTTATAAATGTAAACAGTGTCACTGTGGAATATTTCTACCTCTGTTAAGTGACAACTTTAAATTATTACTAATATGGACAGAACATGTATAGAACATCACTAGATATTTACTGATACATGCAAATCTGGGCTGCCCCTTTATTATATTGTACCAAACACAACTAGACTTGTAATGGCTTGTAGAGACCTTAATATGACTTTGAGTCTTGTTTCTGTCTTGCACTGAAAGAGGGAAAAAGAATATCTATGGCCTGGGCAGCTGCTTTTCAGGAAGTGTTTCTGGGAGGTGCAGTCAGTGCAGTTTTATTGATCCCCTTGTCTTCCTCCCTCTCCTGATTCCATTTTATAGTCCCATCATTCATACACAGGTAAAGAGGATAGTTTTCAATTAAAAGTCCTTTCTTGAACACCAAGAAAAAAAAGTTTTAAAATGCTTGTGCAGAAGAGATTAATGAGAGATGAAGGAAAGGGAGGAGTAGAAATTGACTTAAGACACTTCGTTAGGCAGCCTTTTTGCAGAATCCAATTAGTGATTCTTAGTAGGGCTCGTATTTATTACTGATATAAGGGTCTTTGCTTTGGGTTATAGATTCCATAAATACCAAAGGCAGAAAGTGCAAGTAGAGAAGACCAGAAGAAAGTGGGAGAGAAAAAAAGATGTAGAGAGACATAAGATAACCTAACAGAAAATCAACATTTAAAATGTAAAGCCAGAACAAGTCACAGAATCACAGAATGGGTCAAGTTGGAAGGGACCACAGTGGGTCAGCTGGTCCAGCCTCCCTGCTAAGGCAGGGCCGTCCCAGAGCACGTGGCACAGGATTGTGTCCAGATGTTCTGGAATATCTCCAGTGAGGGAGACTCCACACCCTCTCGGGGCAACCTGTTTCAGTGCTCGATCAATGCACAGGAAAGTTCTTCCTCATGTTCATTGTGAACTTTCTGGGCATCAGTGTCTTCACTTGTTCCATTGCTTGGCATCACTGAGCAGAGCCTGGCTGCATCCTCTCAACAACCTCCATTTGTATACTGATAGGCATTGATAGGGTTCCGTCTCAGCTGTTTCTTCTCAAGGCTGAACAGGCCTGGCTCCCTCCCCCTTTCCTCATATGAGGGATGCTCCAGCCACTCAATCAACTTTGTTGCCCTGCACTGCATCTGTTCCAGGAGCTCCGTGTCTGTCTTTGACTGAGGAACCCAGAACTGGACACAGCACTCCAAGTGAAGCCTCACCAGGGCTGAGCAGAGGGTCAGGTTCATCTCCCTTGACCTGCTGGCAATGCCCTTCCTGATGCATCCCAGGGACATCTTTGGTCTTCTTTGTCCCCAGGGCTCTGCTGGCTCAGGGACAGCTTTGTGTCCACCAGGACTCCCAGGTCCTTCCCCACAGAGCTGCTTCCCAGCAGCTCAGCCCCCAGCCCATTCTGGGCCATGGGGTTATTCCTCCCCAGGTGCAGGACCCTGCCTTTGCCTTTTTTGAGTTTCAGAAAGTTCCTCTCTGCCCATCTCTCCAACCTGTCAAAGTCCTTCTGAAGGGCTGCACAGGCCTCTGGGGTTTTGGCCATTTCTCCCAGCTTTGTGGCCTCCAACTCCCCGTACCCTCCTTCAGAGCTGCCAAAATCTCTGCTTTAACTCCTTATGAGTTACCACTATTCAGAAGAAAAAAAATATAGATGAAAGGAAGCTCATTAATAAAAAACGAGGAGACAAAATCAGCTATTTTTTTTCAAAATTGCTGAATTACCAAATCTGTTTTAAACTTGATCATCTAACTAGATATGTGGAAAAAAAAGAGAAAAATTGCGAGCAAAGTATAAATAATTAACCTGAGAGTATCTCTGTCAGAAAAATACAATAAATCAACAATGATTTTTTTAAACATATATGGATCAAGCACTTTGTGCACAAATAGACAGCAGAGGTATAGGTAATGCACTTCATGAAACAATAGGGGCTAACTGTTAAAAGTAAGAAAAATTAATATGACACTGCCAGGACCTCCTTTCCCCAAGAGAAACATGCTGAAAAATTAAGGAAATTCTCATTTACCACTTCCCGTGTTTAATCTCTGTGGAAATGGAGATACAATCATCCTGCAATAACTAAAAAAGCATAAAAAATTTCTTAAGTAATATAGTCAATTACCAGTTATGGGGGAAAAAAAAGTAAAATACAGTCTATATCAATACAGAAGAACCTGATTAAAAATGTCCTTAAAACTTACAGGCAAATTTACTAATGATGAAATCCAGAAAAGTTTTTCCAGGCCAGTATGGCAGTGGGTCTGGATTCCTGGAAAGCAGGTTACTGATGGCTGGCAGAGGTGTTTTATCTGTAATGCTTTGCCCCTGAGGCCTCAAAGTGTGGAAGATGCAGCTTATTATCCCCTTACAATATCAGGGATATCGAAACAAAAATAGTAAGAAGTTTTTATTGTCGTTTTTGATGAAATAGGCTGTGGCATAGCATGCTACTTCAGCATTTATTATTTATGTGATTTTTATCTTGTCAGGCTTAATCTGCAGCATGGCTAATCTTTAATGGATTTAATGCTGCCTGTGAGGTGTCAGGAATGCTCTGTAAAAAGAAGAAAATTATGTTGCTGTTGTTACTTCCCTCAAGAGTGACGTATCCATAGGACAGCATTCAACTTTTCCAATAATCTAATAACATAGATTGTAGAGCTCAAGGAGCTGTATAATCTATGTTAAAATCAGATTGAGAATGATTGCTGCTATTGTCACTTGGAAGCCCTGGACATCCAGTCAGACCAGATTATGGATGAAGCAAAATCATTGAGCCTCATTTTTTTGCCTTCTCCTTCAGCCCAAACTACACCTGATCTGACAGAGAAAAGGCACTGCTAAAGCCCACTGCAGGTTGTGGGCAGGGATTTCTCCACATTATTGCTCTGTAAATGATCTCAGAGGAGAAGACAGAAACAGATCTGTCTGTGTGTTTCCCACCTGTCTGCAGAAAGTTTGGGAAGGGGAGGCTAGGCTGGAAATTCTTTGTCTTTCTGCAGTGGGCCCTCTTTATGTATGGGAAGACTGCCCTGGTGCCTTCTCCAGGCTGAGGAACACGAGCCTTTGTCCATTGGACAGGTGCTCCAAACCCCTGATTATCTCTGTGGTTCTCCTCTGGACTCATTCCAACAGATCCACACCTCTTTACTGCACTCCACAGAGCTGAATGCAGGTCTCTAAAACTCCCAATTTACATATTGGAATATATTCTGGCACTAAGAATTTTGCTTGCAGGCGAGAGTTAACACTAGCTATTGGAGGTTCATTATGTAAGTGTACTTAGAAGAAAGGAAAGCAAGTGTTTTGTTTCTCTACTTGGAAAATATCAATAGTTGCGCTAAGTAACAATTGTTAACGTGACTTCTGTAGATAGCTATGTAGGATTTCCTTTTGATAAATCCCGTTTTTACATGGCCATTAACTGCAATGACTGTAATGCAGGTTTTGCCAGAAACAGTTGATTTCGCTAAAGCCAGATTTTGACATATTTGCCTCAGCTGCATAATTTTAACCATCAAGCTAACAATGCCAGCCTTTACTAAGCCTCTACTCAAACAACCAGCAAATTCGCTTGAATGATTTTGTTTGTGGTTTTTTTGTTTTTTTTTTTCCTTTTTTTTAACTGAATACCTACTGCTGACATCCAGGCTACAGGATGTCCTGAGGCAGTGCACAGCAGTCTTTGTCTAGAGTTGAAATCATAGACTTGCAATTCAGGTTGTTTTTTGGGTTTTTACAATGTTCTGTTTTGCATTATACTTTAAGCTCCAGGAAGAATGATTGATTGTAACTTGTTCTTGATAGCTGTATATCCATTGTGAGACTGAACTCTGTGAGGAAAAAACCCAAACAAACAAGCAAAATATTTTTCCTGCATTAAATTGTTATTTTTAAATAAGAAATAAGCAATGCCTTTGAATTCTAATCAAGTGATAAACAGATTTTCTTTATTTTAGAAGTGGTAGAAGATATATAAATAGAGGATAGCTACCTGCTTGATGCTTTTTCTTCCTTGAGGGCAGAGGGATACTGGATTTAATGTCCATAGGAGCACAAGTATAACTTGCAGAGTTTGTGTACCAGCTTTATTCTGCATTTTTCATAAAGATAAATACCTTTATACTCTAGACTTGAAACAAGGGAGAAGGAGAGAGGCATGATTGAAGATGATTATGAACAGCAAACTATCATTTGAGAGCCATTATTCTAAGCCTTAGCCCTCAAGTGCCTCCCTGGAAAGTGCAACTTCTATAAAATTTGTCTGAATGACTTGGTTATTCCTGTGACCCATTCTAAGACCACCAAGTAAACATCCATATATCTATAATATTGCTTTCTTCTTGTTGTTTTATTTTAAATCTGCTGCTTGTTAGATTTAGTATTGTACTGCTACTAAGAAAATGACTTTTTAGTTGAAAAAATATACATGAGCTAGATAGTCCGAGCCATATCTGCTTCTGTGTATTTAATAAATCTCAGTGGCTTTTCCTTCCAACATGTTCCTCATCCCTTGGGCCCATACAAACGTGAGTAACCACAATAGTCATTGGGGGAGGAAAAAAGTTTTGCAGCTCTGGAACACTTCAAACAGGGGAAAAAACCCAATCCAATATTTACTCACTGATCTTTGGATTTTAGTGTGGCTTTTACAAGCTTCTTTTAACTTTTAGCTTTTCCTGCTCTGACTCTTCTCATTGGAGACACAGTGGACAGTCCTCAGCCAGCCTGTGCTGTGGACCAGCTCCTACAGGTGTTTTGTAGCAGCCTCGTTTGAGATCTCCAACATCTGTTTCTGGATGGTGAGTTGATAAATTATGCAAAAATCAACTTGTGCTTGAAGTTACTTTTGCTTAAGTGATTAGTGGATTTTATCCAGAAGTGCAAACCTCAGAAATTTTGGAGCTACTGAAGTCAGAGCGGAAGTATTCTTCTCATTAGAACCAGGATTCCTGAGGGAATTATGCGTGTTTAATAAATGTGTAGAGATTAAGAATGAAAGTTTACCAGGACTCCCTTCAACACTGTCAGAGCTAGGGCAAGAATAATTAACACAATATTTTCTAGCTCCTTTTGCATTTAGAAAGTAACAAATACAAACTCTACCTTCCACTTTCATAGCCATATTAATGTAATGTAGGTGAATTAGCTAAACTGATTGATCTAATGAAGTGCTATACAACACACCCAGGAACTCGAGTCTGTTTGCCTAATGAAGTGTCAATATGTCCCCAATGGTCCCTCAAAAGATTTAAAGGAATTGTCAGATTTAGTCAAAGGAGCCTCCAATGATTTACACTATTGTATAAAGCTCTTAATCATTTAACTATAGGAGTGCTTCAAATCTCTCATCATCTTTTCAGCTACTTATCCTGAACCATATACTGATGTCTGATTTGCTAATTAGAGAAAGAAGATTGCAGTGCTTTGACAGGCAAGGCCAAAAATGGATTCTGCCCATAAAAGGAGTCACGAAAGTAATAAAGACAATTTGCAAAGGAGGAAATAAGGCATAAATAAAGCAATCAGTTGCAAGACTGGAAATCTGCAATTAGATAATTCACTATAAAAGATTAAAATGCATGCAGAATCATGGCAAATGCATACAAATCCAGAGGAAAATCCTAATAGGTTTCAAAAAAACTTTATACAGGTTCCTTTCCACAGCAGTTTTAATAGGTTCACATGTTAAACAGTCTTCAAAAAATGGTCCTCATTTCATAATCTGTTTTAAGAGGAAATACTAGGAATTCCTTACTTATTACTTCAGAGTGATGTTAAAACAAAGGACAAGGCATCATGAAAGACTTCCAGAAGAACTGTTATTAAAGCAGGAATGTAAAGAAAGAGAGGCAAGTGATGAAACATTTGAAAAGCCTTGCTGAGTTTTGCAAAGGATCTGAAAAATCAGAGAGACAATTCGTTTCATGGAGCACATGTGACTGTGGTAATTTTACAAGAGCCTACGGGCTCTGACAGACATGCTTCTCTAATTGCAGAAGCAACCATAGCTTTGCATTTCTAATTTTCTTTTGTCACATGTCGTATGATCAAAAATAAACTTCATGGTGTTAACAGCCCAGACAGAGATCATGGCTAAATTGCAGAGGAATTATGTGAAAATCAGAACATAGAATTTGGGATATTAACATTAGCATTTATTCTGTATTCAAAATAAATTCAAACACCATAGTGTAATAAAACTTAAATTACAATGAATTACAATATAGGTAGTATATCACATTAATTTTAATATGTTGAAATTGTAATCAGAAATAATTGGACTTTCAGTAGAAAAGTAAATGAAGTTGCTGAAGCAAAAGGAAATTAACATTGATTGCAAGTGGAATAAACTGTGCAGATTTGGAAGGTTCTGATTTATTGAGGTGGGAACTACTTCTAAGGCTGTTAACATAAAGATTTAATTAATGTCTCATGATTTTTGCCAGATAGTGCAAGGAGTTAGAAGCCATTAAAAATATAATTTAATTTTGATAATGAAAATCAATATGAAAATTGCAGGAGAAGCAATCTTAGATTACCAGACTGGACATTAATAAACTTAGCTTTTGAAAACGATTAAGAAACAACAAAAGTTCCTAACAAGCATTACAATTGTGGCTACTTCAAGCCTGAAAAGCTGCTCTCTTTCATATTCTAATGCTGAAATCTTTGTCTATTGGAGAAAGTAACATGTCTAGGAAATCTGTTTCTTACCTATTTGTTTCTGTGCTCGCAGTCCCTCACAGTCTTAAATACCTGCCCTTTGAGCAGCATCCAAAATCCTCTAACACTGGTACTTGCTTATTTAATCTTCTTTCTGTGCTCTGCCTAGGTTCTACCATGATTCAAAGAGCATTTAATAAACTTAAAACATCTCTGCATAGTATGATACTGCCTTAAAAGCAACCTACTGCTTTTGCAAAAGTGACCACAGGTGGGTGATGTATTGGGATCATTTTGTGCTAATTTACTACACCAGTACAGATTAATATTCTGTGAACTAGACAAGGATGAAAAAAGTCTTGTTGAGTAAGGGCTCTCAAACACAGGTTAATTCTTGATTTGAAAAAACATTCTGTTTATGATTCAGTAAAAGGGGAATACTTCCTGTGCTGTTTGAAGACCTCAAGGATAAAATCCATTCATGATTTTGTAGCTCTGAAACTGTTTCTGAGGACCCTTTAAGCAGCTAGATAAATAGGAGGAGGTAGATTGATTTTGCTCTATTTATATTCTGTAGACACAAACATAAAAAATTCTTATCCTCTCTGCTTTCCCATTAACTTCAAAATACCAGAGATTTTGTAAACTACACTCTTGCTCACCTTGAGTGTAGAATTCTGTGTTACAACCCTCCCGTCCCCTGGTGAATTTTGAATGTTCCTTTTATCACATATGAATCCTTTAGAAGATGAAACAACCATTCTCTTTCTATTATCCAGCCCTTCCTCAGTGAGTGGTACCGTTTAATTTACTCAGTATTGAAAGAGTGTGTGCAAGATATGATACTGAACCATTTGGAGACTGGGTTTGTAAATGAGATGTGAAGGGCCTCCTCCTTGCTCCCGATGCCTGTGTTCTGAGCACATTGGCAGGGGAAGAGTGCAGCCTCTTTTCTTTCACCACTAGAACGGGAGTGGCCCTTTCCTGTGGGGCTTCCTGGGTGAGAATTCAGAAATTGAAGCAGTCTGTCATGTTGTCCACTGGATTCCCCAGAGACCTAAGAGAGACGTATTTGAAAACAAATTTCTTTGTCAGATGAAAAGAAATCTTGTCTTGAAGCAGGCTGCTCTTGAAGGGAACTCTCAACTTCTCGAGGCTGTCATTTTGCGGTGTTCATTATCAACCTCATTGCTATTCAGCAGAGAGTGTGGGACAGCAAAAGGAGAGCTGAGGCTCTGCAGGAGGAGGGAAGGCACTGCATTGTGCACAGATCCTCTTTTCTGTGTATAACATTATCAGTGCTGTGAGAAAGAGCTGCTAAGCATAGCCATGTCCCTGCAAATGCCGAGGTCTTTCAAGTGTGTTTTATCAGATACTCTCTATCTCAGGGCACAAAGAGCATATGTTGGGATTACTGAAGATATTTCTTTTCATCCAAACAGTAAACAAACAAGAAAAAAAAAAAAAAAAAAAAAAAAAAAAAAAAAAAAAAAGTAAAGCAACCAAGTGAATAAAAGATATTCCTAACTTGCCAGACAGACAAAAGCATTTTAGTGCTTTCTCCTCCATTCACTTTTTCTGTATGTCTGTTTACCACAATGCTTAAGTTACCTAAACCTAGATATCTCCTATTTTTCCTCACTGTATTATTGTAGCTAAAAGCAATTTATATGGAAACAAGTAACTCAAATATAAACCCTGCCACTGGAACTCACCTAAATAGTATCAAAAATCTTCTGAGATGCAGTTTTTATTTATTTTGAAGTTTCATCCTTTCTTTCTGCATTGTAAGGCTGTAATTGTGCTCCTTTAGCATCATAAAATCAGGGGTGAAATGGAAGGGTAGTGGATTAAGACATAATAAACAATTTGTATTTTTAAAAATTAATAATTTATCCTTAATTGTTGGATTATTGCACTAGTTCCATTAAGCCTTATGGAAAAAAGCGCTTTAGGTTCTACTATTAGGTTCAAGATGTTAACAATCCACTATTGAGGCTCTTCTTTAAGAGTTTTACTAACATATGCAGCTTAGAAGCTACAATTAGCTTCTGCTGCACAGTCAGTCAGAGGCAAGAAACAAAGGATTCTGAGATGGCCAGCAAACTGGTGTAATAGCTTGAGCTGGATTTGTACAAGTGAAGTTGTGAGTCCCAGCATGTCTCCAGTGTTAGAGAAAGGCAACTGGTCTGAGGTTCCCCCTTACTGGCTGCTTTTACAGTGGATCTGAACGGGTTATGGGGCTATTTCAGATGGAATTCATGCCCTTACCTCAGAGTACAGCTGAGGTGGAGACACCAATATCTGGAGGTAATTGCTCAGCTACAGCAGCCAAATGCCACCGACATACAAAATTGTTGATTTAGGTCACACAAAGGCAGCATGGAAGGCAAGCACCTGGGTCAAGTGTGCTTTTTCAATTTTTTTTCTTTACTTTCTTCCTGCATTCAGTCACAAGAAATGATACAGAGCCAGCCTGAAGAGTGGAACTGAATGTTTGTGGGAAGATTGTCAATTTTAAAGCAGACTCAGGTGTAGATGTAATGGCCATATCAGAAAAGAAGTTTCACTCCCCTCACAGCTGAACCAGCTGTGGCTACTCCAAATACTCCTAGAGGCAGCATAAACACAGAGAGGAAAGGCTGTGTCTTTAATACTTGGGCGGCTTTAGACTGGTATTTTCCTTCATCAGAACACTTACTCCTCTCTTGATGAAAAGAATGAAAGAAAAATTTTAAGAGGGGGCATTGGATTCATCTATTATGTGTACACTGTCACTGTTTATAACATTGAAACTATGAACTTCACAAAATTTCCTTTCTCACACTTTTCAAATAGCTTCCACTGTAACACAGTGTTGGACCAGCTACATTCAGCATCTTGTATGATCAGCCCCTGGTGTGTCAGAAAACTTGAAAAGTGTAACAGGTTTGTTCTGTGTTAGAAGCACAGGATCATCTGCTGTCACACTGGGAAGAAGAATGTAAAAACCCAGACATGTAAGAACCTCAAAAAACTCTAAGAACGTGGAAAAAACCATTTTATAACTTTCTAACTGTGGAATAAAAGCTATTCTCTTGAAGCACAGGTAAGGATACTCTAATTACCTTCCTAACAAATCAGCACCCTTGTCATCCTCCAGTAAGACTGAGATGAGGCCATTGAGACATTCCATGTCCCAAGGATCTAATTGATAACTAAAAAGGTACAACAGTGGCTTAGTGTTAGACTGTTCTGCTCATCACGGCAGGTTCTGAAAGGTAAGGGTAGATAAAATTCTTGGTTGTTATCTGTTGTGACTAATGCATTCATTGAACAAAACCAGTATTTTAAGTTTTGCATAAGTTTGTTTGTTTGTTTTTAAAAATATGTAACTGTATGTTAAAAAGCTAAAAGCTATGAAGCCACAGTAGGTTCTTTGTATTTAACTTATGCATAAATTAAAATTTTTGCTGCATGGAGAACATGAAGGTGTATTGTTTAACTTAACTCTCAAGCATTTTCGTATCCAGAGGACAGAGTAATTATCTGATTAATGGCTGTAACATCACGTAACAGGAATGTATGTTCCAAGCCTTCAGACAGTGTTGATTATTTCTTCCCTTTCATATATGGAATACTAAACACTCAACTTCTTCCTAATGTTCCTTCAAGTGTACGCAACGTTACTTTTAATTAAAATAACATATTAAGGATAAAACTGAGGGTGTAGAGATCAAATATGATTTCCCTTCTATAGTTATCTTCCAGGCATTATTACTAGGATTGTGTGAGGGAAGAATTAAATAGAAAGTAGGGTTTAGTTTTATTATAAATGTGAATCACATCATTAGGAGATAATACTATATTATTTTTCTGAACTGACAATGAACATGATCACCTTAACAGGCTCCTTTTGATGCAGTATTTAAAATGATAAGTGAAGGATGTGTTAGGAATAAAATAGAACCACAGGTGGTGTTTTGGTTTCCCTGTCCCACACTTCAAATACCGAGAATAAATGAATGGATAAAAAGAGTCTACCTGAAGTTTGAAAAGGACTTTATTAAATTGCCAAAATATTTCGTTTCCTGGTTTGACCCTGAATTAGAAACTTCAAATCATAACTCAAACATCTCAAAACAGCAAGGTTTTAAGTTAAATGTTAACCATTGTTTAATCACGAGCTTGCTTCTGAGTAGTGGTAATACTGAGACAGGCCGTGAAGGCTTTCAAATTCTAGCACAAATTAATAGATTTAATGAACAGTTCATCACCTCCTTGAAAAAACATGGTGATCAAAAAACCGTACAACCAAAGTCCTGATTCAGAATTCCTTGTTTGGGAACTAAAGAACTGACACCACGCCAGTAATTTGACAAGACTAGGTCTCATTAAAGTGATTATTGTCATGTAATGATTAGGGTCAATTTCATTTGCAGGCACTCTGAGATGTCTGGCTGCTGCTTGGATATAGAAAAAACTCCTGTAAAGCTAAGCCTTGCTTAATGAAAAAGTAGAGTTCAAAGTAGTGTAGAGAGGAATAAAAAGAGCATTTATGTAAGAGGCAATAAATTAAAGAACTGAAACGATGTGGAGATGGATGAAAATAAGTATGTGAATAGCTTCTGAAAAAACATTAGGGCATGGTAGCATCTATATCAATTGCAACAACACAATTTATATTTTAAAAATTCCATTCATATTTATTTTCATCTGGTTGTATGTCTTATTCTCATATGAAATATTGCATGTTTTTTTTCTGAACTGTTCCCCGTAATAAGACATTTGCCATGCTATTACAAGATAATAATAACTTTCTCTAACAATGCATTTCTCTCACTCTCCATGTTTTCTGGGTGTTTTATTTGCCCTTTAGTGTTTTTTGACAGGTGAGTTGAGATCAGAATAGCAAATCGACATAATTCAAATGAGGAGGTCATGTAGAGAGGGACTGTCCTGTTTGAACTGCAGAGAGATTTGAAAACCAGTTGCATCAAGTTGGTGGAAGGACTAAAGGATTTGAACAATGCAGAGTCACTTCTTTTTCACCTGTCCTGTATGGAAAACTTTAAAATATACAGTACCATAATGGTGTGTTACTCTTATGTGTTTGTGTATAGGTGGCAAATCAGCAGGGGAGGGAGAAAGCCAAGGCTTTGATCCTAAAGAAATGGGAAGAATGTTAAATGTTTCTGACTATTTAAATATGTGTTATTACCAGGGGAAAAAGTAAAAAAAAAAATTTTCCTTAATTTTGTGAGGGAGGAAATGATGACAGGCTGAGGAGTCAGCAAAGCTGGATGGGCCAAATACAGCAGCAGCATCTGGCAGATACATGTACACTGAACACTGAACTCAGGTTCGCTGCTGAGCTGCTTTATAGCTCACACTTAATCTCCAACATCTGCGGTAAGCCAGCTGTTCCAAGGCTCTTGGTGCCCACCATAGCTGCTGCTGGATGGAAAAACAAGCATTTAACTTGGGTGGATTAAGACAGCAGGTGCCACCTTTTCCTTAAACCCAGCTGTATCGGCTGTGTGAATGCTTCCTTTTTCTGCTCCAAACCAAGCAGGGATTTCCACAATTATTCCAGTAATTTGAGATCATGCCAAAGTGTTTCAAATCAGTGTTTGAAAGCACTTCTGGGTGTGCTGATTGCATGTTCCATTATTTAATAAGGAGATTCATTTGCTACTTGGTTACTTGTAGAGAGTGGTGTTGTGCCAGTGATGGTAAGATATTGATGACTTCTACTTGAGGCAAAAATATATTTCAGTGCTTAGTTTTGTTAAAAGCCTATTCTTTACTATATCTGGGGCTATGCATGCTTTTTGCTGTATAGTTTCTTTGAATATGAAAATATATAATGAATTAGCATTAATAAATTAGCAGGAGTTGACAAAAGAGCAAGTGCAAATGATGGATTTTTATGTAACCCATATAGTATAATCCTGGATCCATTGAAATAAATGACAGAAGTCTGAATCTTAAATTGAAGCAGTTTTATCAAAATATTTCATTATCTTAACTAGACATTAAACTAACATTGACTTAAGCCTTCCCTCAATGAGTTGAATTAAAATTAATGTGACTGGGAATAGAAAAAAATCCACTATTGAGAAAAAAGATTCCTTCAGTTGAAATTACTGATGTGGTCTCATGCATTTTGTGGGCTATGCCTACATAGCCTATTACCAGCAGAAGCAGAGGTGATGGAATGGCCACCCAAGTCATTAGGGTGCTATTTGTTTTATTGCTCTGAGTAGATTGGGTGGTTTCAGAATAACCCAAGGTAACGGAGCTGCTGCTGTAAGTACAGTGAGCATGATTCTGTCCTTGACACACACATATTTATGTATTTTTGTGTTGGGGAGCACTACTTCAAGCCAGGATTATTCTATTAAGTCCTTGCATTCATTCAAATTTTTCACATGCTGCTTCTTATTTACAAAATGTTATCCAGGCCTTGCAAGACCTGATGAATTTTTAATTGTGAGCCAATGATACAGGTTTCTGCAAACACTCTGAAGTCATCCATCATTAAATACATTTTACAAAACAATTTTCTTTTGCTTACTTGAATCTTACCTACCTTTTTTTCATCTTATCTCTCAACTTCATTAAAATATAAGACTCAAGTTACTCAGCTTTTGAATGCCCTCTGTATTATCAAAATTCTGACTGCTCATTTGCATACAGTCAAATCTCAAGTTGATTGCTGTCTCATTATGTGTCTGCAAAAACCTTAGCACATATGAGTTGTACTGTTTTGACTCATTTGTCTTCATATTATTTCCTTGAAAAATGCATGTAGATGTTACGTGAATAAAAAATGGACTTGTTCTTTACATTGTCTAATGTAAATAGATCAATCTTGCATACTGGTTTCACTATTCTAGTAAAAAATAGATTTTTTTTTTCTATCTAAAATATCTTTGCATGAAAAAGTATTTTTGGTGTGCAGTGGTGTTAGAGAAACTACACTTGCACTTATCTCTGTTAATGTTCTTTACTTGCTATTGCTCAGGTTGGGTGTGTTTGTGGTGCATTTTATACCTCAGATGCTGGGCAGCTGATGTGAGCATCAGAAGATTCTTTTTGTATTTTGAAAGAACAATTGAACCAGCCAAATCTGGGCTTCAAGATCAATATGTGCATTCATGGTTAGGATTCTAAAAGCAATTTATGAGAAATGAGACATTACTTCTGAAATTTTGGCAGAACGTAAATTAAAGAAAAAGGAGTGAATTTTTTTTTAGCCGTGATACACAGTGTAGTGAAAAAATGACACTGTTAAGATGTAAGGGAGATTTACCAGTGGAAAATTATATCTTTTCCATAAATTTCATTGATATTTAAATTTTTATGTAGAACCCCTGCTCCAATGCTTGTTACATTCCTTAAGCCTTTTTCAAATAAGCAAGTGTGAGAATACAAGTTAAGTACATTAATCGGCTTCCCCAAATGAAAATATTAGCCTGTGAGTTCTTAGCATTGACAGAAAACAAAGCATAGTAATTTTGTTCTTTCAAGATTATCAGAAACTTTCATAACTAGAGAAGAGATAGAATTAGAAACTGCTTCATGTTGGAGAGGTAAATTGGAATATACCAACCGTTATTTGATGAAGCCTATAATACATAGTTTCTCAGAACAGTAAAATAAGGGTAAAGGGTAGTCAGTTATTCCATTTTTATGTGAGCCATAGTGTTCCTGATTTGTTGGAATGATGGCACAAAATCCTTTTTGCCACTCAAAGTGCATGATCGAATACTCAGAGAATTGACCAACACAAAATAGATTAAGGTGCCTATAAAACACATCAGCAGTTTTTCTTCCCTTGTTATTAAAATTATGTGAAAGAAACAATCAGTTTATATTTTGGGGGCTAAGTTGTAGAGTAACATGACGAGTTATAGAAACTTCTGGGCAAAGGCTTATTTTGTAGCCAATATTCTCCTTTCAGGTGTGTCTGATGCCTGAGTGCAGCAAGCAGTGCTATGGCATAATAGCGGGGATATAGAATTTAAAAATCCTGCTTTGGAATACATTTGAGAAAACAGTTAAGAAAGTCCAGCAGGGGACCCCAATGCCTGGAGGGACATTTCCTGTGGGTACACAGCCAGAAGGATGGTTGGTTGTACTCCAAGGCTTTGTCAGTCTTTCCAGGGAGAAACCTCAGATGTTCTCAGCTGGGTAGAACCTGTGACAGAAAACGAGGGCATAATATGGAATTAGACATAAAAAAATTTGTTTGTGCAATACAAGGGCATCGTTTCAGCTATGAATTTAACTGTTTATTTAGACAGTCTCCTTCTTTACTTAGACCAACTGCAAGATCTTCCAAATTTTGGTCTAAACCCAAGATTCCTTTGGGTTTGGGTTTCAAGCTCCAGAGGCTCACTGAGGTTTATGTCCTCTTCATGGGCAGGTGTTATATCCTTGGCACTCTGAAAATCTTGCTATAGATCATGAGACAGGTTCAGCTGGATTAAATGTCTTTTATTCTTCTGTGTTCATGAGTCCACACAGAAAAAGGCTTTTTTATGTGCTATTCAAAATAGTTGAAATGGAAGATCTCTCCAATGTTTACAATGTTGTCTGAATCTGGTTCTGAAGACACCAGCCCTTGAAAAACGTAATTCTCCCTTTTTACAAAATTGGTAACCCACAAAACCCAACCAACCAATGTAAACCCTAAATGACTTAAAATCCTCTGTGAGCAAAGGGACTTGCCCACAGAACAGGAGTATTGATTTCATCCCCTTTGTTTCTCACTAGAGATTACCTTTTATAGCATGTGCTAATAGATATTTTGGTGGAAATCCATTGAAGCAAAGTGGGGTTTTGACATCTAAATCAGTGTTGGAAATATCCCCTGTGTACCTAGAAATTTCACTATGGAAATGATCAGTGGGTTCTTGCTTAATAAAGTCAACAAGATTCATAAAAGCAGCAACAGGGTTTATTTATAAAACCTCTTAACTATTATTTTCCTCTTGAGAAAATACCTTAGATTGGACTGTGCCCTTGTGAGTGTAAAAAAGTGAGGGCTGCAGTATCACCTTGAGAAAACCCTCTCTTACATTATGTAACATTTAAAGCCAGTTTTTATAGATATAAAGGTGCAGCTGAAATTCAGTTAGGGTTGAAATAAACTGTCCTTTGAAATGTCTCTTAGCATTTTTGACTAGCTGTAACGTTTAATTTTATTTTTTTTAAGAATATAAAAGGATGCTATTTTTCAAATGTCTGAAGTATAGGGAAAAAATGAAAAAGGTTTTGTTCAAAGAAAGCTTTCTTCAGCTTTTTCATTTAGCCTTTTAGAAAGGGCAGGGTTATGCAAACTCAAGATACAAATAGCAAAGAATAGTAGAAATGATCTTCCAGAAAATACGGAGGGGAATATGCTCAGTTCCACACTCTTAATGAGGAAATTATTTGTTTTTCCCTCAACAGGAAAATCTATTCTTGAGGAAAAAACTACATTTTAATATATTAGGTAAAAATTTGACTGACACTCTGTAAAATTTGAGGAACAGTAATTAAAAACTATAAATGATACATTTTTGCCCTGGACAGGTTTATTACTAGATTACTACAAAATTCAATGTTTGTATTGGAGCTTTAAAAATATTTATATAAATTATTTGGGTGAAGGGGTCTGAAATGAAGGGGAAAAACTAAAAAAGCTCTGAAGAAAACAGCTGATTGCATAATGGCACGGGCAAGTATCTCAATATTATGCAAATACAGTTTGCTGTAGGTGACTACCGGATAATTATTCTAGTGCTAAAATTGATGAGCACAACTGTATTTTTTCAGGAACCTGACTTCAAACCTTGGCTCTTAGGGCTGACCTTGTGTAAGTGGTAACTGGTGACACAAAAAACTTCAAAAAAAGTTCTGCTGTGGAGGAATTCTACAAAGCAATAAATGGTGCCAACACACATCCATGTCAGGGATTCTGTGAATTAATAGCCTACTTCAGTAATTTAACAACATGGATAAATGTCCATCTGTGGAAAGTTTGTGAAAAATGATGACAACATGAATAAAATCTAAAGAACAAGAAGCGCAACACAGATAACTTGTGGTTGGATCCAGTGTGAACCTCAAAAAAGTAGAATCATTTTATTGCAGAAAAGTCTGTGTTGCAAATTCTAATAGCCAGAGAAATGAAGCTATAGGAGACACATGAAGATTTAGCAGGTGGAAACCATAATATGCCAAGGGATATTTTTCTTGTTTGCAGAACTCCCACACTCCCAGTAACTGATATTAATGTTACATTTCTGTATGCAGGAAAAAAATTGTCTTTGGAAGGATTTCTCTGAGAATTTATGTTGCCTTTCTGCTGTCTTTTTCTAATACTACTTACATGCTATATTTCGAAAATAAATAGTTTGTGTGACAGAATTGGAATTTTTCAACGTACAAGTAATGTGTAGCAATGTCACAATGAAGGTAATGGTTTGATGTTTCCATGTTATTAAACTGCAATTTAGTTCTTCAAAGTTATAAAATACTAAAATTCTCCACATATTTAAAACTTGAACTCTAAAAAAACTGTATTGATGGACAGCATTGGTGTATTAGATCTTTTAATCCAATTTGACAAAATGTGGAGAACTTGGAGTAATTAATTTTCTTGCATTTTAAATTACTCATATAATTTTAATTATTAATATTTAGTGGTTTCAGAAATTATCTCTTGTAACACAGCAATGTGAATTGATTTCTTAACCTAGACTAAATGAATGTTTATGCTTGATAATCCGTACCATTTAGCAAAACTCTGAAATCTCAGAACTTTTTTTTTTTGGATAATCTAAAATATTTTTGTAATATAATCTATCTTGTATTTATATGGTTTAGTGAGCACCCGCTCTTCTCAACAGGTTTGCAGCTTTTCAAGTTTGCACTCCTGCAGTGCAGTTCCCCTGGAGCTTCAATTTATGACATACAGAGAGAACTGCAGAGATGCTATTTGGGGATGGATTTCCAGATGCCCCTTTTCCTTTGCCATTTCTCTGGGTACATGGAGCCAGACCTGTGAAATGCTGTGTTTCTCTTAATTCCAACAGGAATTGATGGTGCAGTACAGAGCGCAAGCAGGCTCAAAGGACCTCCTAGGAGTATGGATGGAGAAAAAACATCAGACTAATCCAGAGCTCCTGTGACTTGTGTGTGAGTCAAGTGTTTTAAAAGGAAAAACAGAAAAATACTCAGCTTTATAGATGACAACAAGTTTTTCCCTAGTAGCCTAAATTGTCTAAGTTCCTTTTATCCAAGTGTAGTATTTCTCCTTACCTCAGTGTGTTGGTACAGATAAGCTGTGCTTTTCCTTGTTTATAGCAGTGATTACATTTCCCCAGCATTCACTTGAAATATTTCAAGTGAACTTCACCTTATATTAAAAAAAAATCATTGTGAATGCTTAATTTTATATTAATTTTTATCCATATTAAATTAAAAGCAAACATTTGAAAAAGAAGGAACAGCAGTAACTTAAAGTACTAAAAGATTTACTTTAGTGACCACTGGAGAGTCACAAGGACCCTTGTGAATCTGTTTAGGTTTCTGAGGGAGATTTGCTTTGTTGTTTTCCTGCATGTGTTTCATTTAAAAGGTGCATGCTTTGTGCCAGGAGTGCAGAATGGCCATATTTCTTCCAGTTAATTTTAAAACCCTGAGAAGTTTTTTGTTGTTTTATTTTCCAAATGCCTGAAAAACTTTCTGTTAGTCAGCGTGGGTGCAAGACTAGGTACAGTCATGGGACTGAAAATGAATTTTGGTTATGTACTCAGAGTATTGTCAGGGTACAGGGCTGGTGATTGTTTAGTATTTGTTATGGTATAGGAAAGGATCACCCTCATCCAGTGAACTGGTGAACAGGATAATTCAAGGAAGAATTGACATTGCTTGAGGCCAAAATACTGAAATGTTTTTCAACAGAATTATAACCACATGAGAGAATTTTGGAGAATGAATAAAGGGCATTTGGTCCATCAAGACATATTCTTTTCAGTGGACTGTTTCCCCAAGGATGATATCTAATTGTTTCTTGAATGACACTGCTGCTTTTTGCCTCTACAACTTTGCCTGCAGGCTATTCTAAGCATTTATTATTCTCTACATGTAAAGGTACTTTCTGATATATATGCTGAATTTATTTTTTAATCTCCAGTTAAGTCTTCTTGTGCTATAATCTGTGTTGGAATGGAAATAATAATTTGAGTTAACATTATCTGTGGCAGTTAAGAATTTATATGCTTCAAAGAGGCAGTTCTGCCCTGTCCTTAAAATTAAATGCCCAGATTTATAACCTAAGTAACCACAACTGCACATCAAATGGTGGCAGGGCTCTCTCTTGGCAGATTTCACATCAGAATCAGTCTTATTTCCCTGAATGTGCTTTACTGGTGTTGTTGATGCTCTGTCCCCCACTGACCAAAAACCTGTCCAATACAGAACGTCTGATGACACATGATGTCTTTTTTAAGATCAGCTAAAAGGAAGACAAATGCAAGATGTACTTTAAACTTATTTTGACAGGCAGAAAAATGAGAGGCAATAGCTGGGGACAGAACAGTGAGAGTTCACTAACTCCTCCTTTATTCTGTTTTTAAAACAGCTCAGTCTTACTTTGGTTTTGGAGGATTTAAAAGATTAATCAGGTTGTCTACACTGCCTAACTTTTGACAGTATCAAACCTGGGTTACTGGCCTTAAAGGAGGGGTGCGTAATCTTCCCGAGTTCTTTTTTGCCTAGTAACTGGCCAGACCAGCCAAGCAGCTGATTAGGCAGTTCAGTCACAGCCCTGTTCATGTGGGGTTTTTTACTGTGTCAGGCTCCAGAGAACCAGCCAAGACAGTGTTTAGCTGGCTGTAGCATAAACTGCTGCAGAAGCAGTCTCTGTACCCCATTTCTTGTTTGTCTGGAGACAGAAAAATCAAAGCTTCTCCCTCTCTCACTGCTCCCCATCTAGCCACCCTGCCCCAGTTCCATCCATAACTATTCTTCAGTTGCAGACTCCTTACTCAGCTTCAGATGGCCTAAGTCTACAATACCTCCAAAAAACCAAGAAAAATGCATTTTTCTCCTACTTCTGAGAGGTTTCTTGAAGCTTCTGAAAATAACCACGGAACACCACACCACAGGCCCTGCTATCAGTCTCCTTCCAGTAGCCTGGGTTTCAGATAAGTTGAGGCTCTTTATTCCCAACACCTTCAGAGGTATGACAGCCAGGTTTTATGGCTGATGAGCTGCCTGTGGTTTAGGAAACAAAAAAACTACCATCAGTTAAGCACTGAGATACTGTTATGTACAGATTATGTGAAAAACTTTATGGAAATACAGCGAGTGCCTCCACTCTGGCTCTGAGCCACGGACACTGACCCCCTGTGGAAGATCTATAAATCCAGTCCTACTACACATGGGCAGAGTTGTGGAAAGGGGGAAAACATGTCAAAACAGCAATAAAACGTGTTTATTTAGAGAATTTATAAAATACCAGGCTTTAGGGAGGACTTTGACATTTTGGGGAATTACTCTTTAGAGTAGAACGAACATTATACCCCCTCGCTTTCTGTTGGATAAACAGCACTCAAATCAAGGTCTTCAATCTGTAAAAAAACAAACGAGCAGGAAAAACTCATGACCAATTTCCAGACCTGAAGGAGAATTCCTTCCTTCACTATGAATGCTTGTATTAACTGGTTTTCCAATGTGCATGCAAGATAAGACAGCTTCAACTCTTCTGAATAACCATTTCACTGAAGTGATTTCAGACACATACAATCTCTTCTGAGTCTCTCTTATCCCTCATTGAACAGCAAGAATAATCATGATCATTATTTCAAATCATTTTTACATGGGAAGAACAAAGACCCATGGCAGAATTTGTGCCATCTTCAATACTTTAACCATCCATTTAGCCCAGAATGCTCTGCAGTATTGCAAAGCATCCTTGGAGAACCATTATCACTAGGTGTGCAACACAACTGGTGTAAAAAGAGAAAAAAATTAATATTATGGAACATTTTTTTCCTTTTTATAAATTATAAAATATTGTGAGATAGAAAGAGTAATTATTTTTGTCTGGTTTTCACCTACCATATTGTGAATCACAGTGAAACTAAATGTACATAAATTTCTTTATGTTGCAAGAAAGAAAGAAAAAAATAATAATAAAGAAATGAATTATGGAAAATACAGAATGGATGCAACTATGTAGGGAATTCCAGCAGAGATTAAATACTCAATGTGATTTTTAAACTTATTTTCTTTTATTAGGCTTCAGGTTAGCAGAGACTGCTTTATAAAAAAAACCAAAAACCTCTATGTAGCTGATTTTGTTTAAGCACTAAATTAGTATCATAGCATGAGACACATGGTTCTAGCTTATAACTATATTTTCGAGATAACTCTATATTTGCCTAGGAGCAGGTAACTGAATTTCAGTAAATCAATGTTTCACATATATCTAGAGGCCATGTTTTAACTGAATATGCATTCTGTTTAGCCATATTAACAAGGTTTGCTTTCACAGGTGTAAACCAGGGTCAGTTATGTTAATAAACCCAGAAATTATTCCCCTGTGAAGACGAAAACACCGCCAGAAGCAAAGAAATTGAAAAGATTTAGCCCAAAATTGACTATGACATGTTTTTTGCATCCTGAAGTGATACATTGACCTTACTTGTTCTTCTTGAAGTCTAAATATTTAGAGTCTCTTAATTCACTTAAATGCAATTCTTCATTTCCTTAAATTTGACTTTGTTTTGAGCTAAAGTTAAAAGGGAGATACTACTTCAAAATAAAATTCTTTTTAGTTTATTCAAGATAATTGTGATTTTACTGTTTTTAGTGGCTGCTTTGTTTTAGAAAATACATTTATGCTCACACATCACAAGGATTTGTAACAAGTTACTTAACTTAACAATGACGTTTAATTTAGTATCCTTTTACCTTCAGGTAGACTGGAACAACTAGTTCAGATTTCATTCTGCCTAAAATAATTTTCTCTGCTGGATGGAGCAGATTATTACAAGGTAATTTAAAACATATATAGCAAGTGGGGAAAAGTTGTTTACAGCAGATGCATTTGTTAACCCTCTGATAATTGCCTACAGTATTTTGAAGATGTAAATATGAATATGCTATATGAATTTATTCATGAATTTCATCTAAGAATATCTCTGACTTGTCCTAATAACCAGAAATACATTTTCTAAAGCAAATTGTTATCGGGGAATAAATTGCGTGTTGGCTTCCTCCTTCCTCCCGCAGTCACTTGTACTTCTCCAGTCGCTCGCTCTTTCTGCTCTTCCCCTTTTTTTTTTTCGAGCAAACACATTTAACAGCTGTGGAAACAAACAGGGCAGACTTGGCAAAAGTAGGGACCAGATGCCAAACTCTGCTCTGCTTGTTCTCGCAGCGCCAGGCGGGGCTGCTGCGAACTCCTTGGTGTCACCTCTGCTGGCTCCTGTTCCAGTTTCGCTGCTGGCAGGCAGCAGAGGTGCATCTGGAGATGCTGTCAGAGTTGTGCAGCTGTGGGGCCGCCTTGGCTCCCATGTCCCTATTTCTCTTTTATATTTAAATGTTATTTCTGCATGCAATAACATTAATTACGTGAATGTAACTAATATTTCTCTCTTGGAGAAGAGGGAGAAAATAACTTTGTTTTCTGTATGAGTAGATGTTTTCTATGACTAAGTACTGTCTTGGATTTGGGGGAGATTCGGTTCCTCTTAAATGGGGCGCAAAAACGTCAGTTGACACCTGGCTGGCACTGCTGATGTGCTCTGAGGACCTGTGGTATTTGGGTTAGACCGTGTCTGGATGTGATGTGGAGTCACATCAATGTGTGGGGAAAGGAGACGGTGAGTGGGGTAAGAGTTCTGCTGTAGTGTCATTCACTGTTGGTTTTGCTTTAAATTACAAGTCACCCTGGAGAGGTCTGGAGAGCAACTAATTCCAAACACTATTAATAGCCTGTAAAATAAATCTGGCATCCTGGAGAGAGAGAGGGAACAAAAGAGGGATCTGAAGGGAGAATACATTATCCTGCTCTCTCTGGCAGCCAGTGATAGGTCAGGAGGAAATGAAATGAAGCTGCTTCAGGGGAAGCTCAGATTGGGCATTAGGAAAAGGTTCTTCACTGAGAGGATGGTACCTCTCACAGGCATCCTGGGGAAGTGGTCATGGTACCAAGCCTGCCAGAGTTCAAGAAATATCTGGACAACTCAGTCAAATGATTTTGTTTTACGTAGTCCTGTGAGCAGTAGGGAGTTGGGCTCCATGATCCTTATGGGTCCCTTCACACTGGAGATACTCAATGATTCTATGGCAGCTAGAATGTGTTGGGGAATATCCTTGGCAAAGACTGGACTCTAAACTCAGATAATGCTGCTGTGTCCTTCCTCATTTATATTCACATAGAAATGGAAATTTAGACCTTTATGGCTTCAATATCATGCTATAATTTGCTGCTGTTGTGTGACTAACACTAGGTCTTGTTTGGATGCTGATAATTCTTCTCTACCCAGCGTTTGTTCTGACTGGAAACCTCTTCTTGTCCTCGACGTTTCTTTTTCTTTGGCTTCAGGGTTCATGGAGCATTGCTCTCATATTGGAAATCAGCTTTTTACAGTTCCTCCATGCTGTCCTGTGGCTGTTTATCTCCCTGTCCACACCATTAGCCATCGGTGCCAGTCTAGACTTCACCAAGACTTTAGGCCCCCAAACTGTGATATCAACTGCTGACACATGAACAGATATAAATTATCTGCCTCTATTGAGTTGGGGTGGTGGTAATAGGTTCTGTCTACCACCATGTGAAGCCCAAATTCGTGCCTTCCCTTCTGGTTTAGGAAAAATTTGGAAAAAATAATGGGAAGAAGGTGAACATATAGGGTGTGTTCTTCCAGTGGGTGAGGAGATGAGTTTGTGCTTGGCTTTGAGGTACTCAGTGAAGGGATCCAGAAGAAAAAAAAAAAATGTAGTGCTGGTTTTGAGGAGACTGAATGGACAGTGGGATGGCAGGGAGGCTTCCATTGCAGAAGGATTTTAGGGACCCCTATTCTTGACTTGCCCTTCATACAGCAATCAATAAGCTGAAATTGGTGTGATTACCGGTCCATACCTATCACAAAGATTTACCTGAGTCGAAAGGCTTTGCATGTTTGTTTTCACTGCCAATTTTCATTGTTGTAACATTGCTTGCATGTTGTTACATTTGTTTTTTTAGTGAGAATGTGATTGTTTTTTCCATATGCAGTTAGTTTGAATTGTCAATTTTACTAAAATACAGCACCGTTTAAAATCAGAAATGGAAAAATACTATTGCTTCGTAGTTAACTTTGATGTATATTAATGTTCTATCTTTCCCCCGTAAAGCAGCCAAAGTTAACATTGTTCTTTTCAGCAGATATTTGTAGTCATTTCAATGACTTATTTTGCCGAGCATTTTTTCTTATAGCCAGATACTATAATATGAATTTACTTAGGCAGCACAATTTTGCAATGCATTGTTGTAGGTTTTAGACCATTCTGCATATTTTTCCTGTAAAAAGGAAAACACGTGTTTCTCACATAGTGTTTATGACATGCATCAGCAAGCTACTAAAAAGCACAGAACTGAGATGCTGTACGAGTTAATGTGTCCATTTGTTATAATTTTAGTAGTTTTAAAGTGTTGATTAACAGTGCATTTGGAGCCAGGTTAGAGCTCTAAGCTTTTTCCTAGATTGGGGTAATGAGTAGAGGGACCAAATCACCTGGGAGATACAAGCTATTCAGGAGTGGGTGATTAGAGACTAAACTAAATACCACCTCGCTATTTTTTCTAAACTCCAAAGCTGTAGACAATAACCAAAATCGTATTTGAAGTTTATTCATTTATAACTTTTCCTGAAGATAATTTCCATTTTAAAATCTTGTCCTGACTAAGACCTCACTTCACAACAGACAAGAAGATTGCCTGTAATTAAATAAGAAAAGCTCTCTACCTAAAATCAGAGGACATAGCTGGTGCACATCTCAGGTGATCCTGTCATCCATTCCCTGCTCCCAGCCTGTGATCAGCTACACACAGATGACCAAGGATAACAGGAACTGGTGCATGCAGCATCTGTTTTCCTCTTCAATGACTTATTTTGCCAAGCATTTTTTCTTATAGCCAGATACTATAATATGAATTTACTTAGGCAGCACAATTTTTTGTTTTCCTCTTGGTCTTACCTCATTCATTTTACTCATACATCGAATATGATGAAATCTTCGTAAGATGAGGCAAAAAAGTTTAAAATCTATCTTTGCCTGCTGCTCGTGTGCCAGCTAAGGAGACATACTTGTTGATAGGCCATATTTTGACATGTTTTTGGTGAATTTTTTTAAATGAGTTTTAGTTATATTTAGGCATAGGGGCTGATCAGATATAGATAGTACCTGTCTTGTAATTTTTACAATGGAAACAGTCATGGTACATGTAAGGTAGTGCAATACACTTCATGCAGTGGAGTAATTTGTAGAGCAGAAAAACAAGTAAGGAAATGGGAAATGAAAAGGGTAAAAGGAAAATAAGCCATGGGCAAAAATGGAAGTGATAGGGTTAAGTGAGTCCCACATGGAGTTGCTGTGTGGGCAGTAGAATTTAAAAAATGATTGAAGCCAGTCAGTAAAAGATTAAATGAAATCAAAATGGGTTTAAAAAACGTTATTTTAAAACTAATCAGTGGACATTGTACTGAACAGCATTTTGTATAATTTAGATAAAGGTGCAAATCTTCCACAACTTGGTCCATAAGAAAAAATAACTTGTATCATGGAAAAAAATTAATATTGGGAGAAATGCATCCCAAAGTCATTCTTCAAAGTATTTGTTTCAGAGTACTTCTATGCATGTTCTGCTTACCCATAGTAGAAATACTTCTGTTATGATGATGCAGTTTGTATTATGATTTCAGATAAATATATTCTTAAAAGGAACTTTTTTTTTCAGGATAAAGAAATATTAAATTACTAGAAAAAACATAGTTCTCACTTGATGAACTCTCAGGATGAAGTGTCTGTATAGAGACACAAATGAATTAAAACTGTCTATACCTCAGCACTTGTTTTTGTCAAGGTAAAGAGAAAATAATTTAGCCATTACTGAAAGGTATACAGCAATCATAAACTAGTAAATAGCTACATAATTTGGGAAAAATGTTTGCAGTTCTGAAGTTACTAGTCCTGAAGACACACAGGTTTTAATTTGTCTTTGAAAATGTCTTTTCCTTCTTTAAGAGTTCAAGGTTTGCATTCATCTTTTTATGGTTGCAGTCGTTACAGTGAATTTCAGGATTTGTACATCGGAATTTTTATTTCAACAATTCAAAAAGTTACACAATGAGTGAATGATAAACACATATTTACACATGAGGAGCAGAGTATACAAACATTTCAGGAATTCTGTTTCAAATATGAAATATGATGAACTGCAGTCCAGTGGTGTCCCCTGTGCATAAATGGATAACTCACATATAAAATTTATGCTTGTGCAGCTACTGAATTGTGTATGGCAGCAAATGTTTCCAAGACAGGGAGGAAAATAAGGAAATGTTGTAAACTTCTCAACATCTCTCCTCGTCATGACAGGAAACCTGCACACCATGGCAAAGGGTCACATAGCAATTTGCAAACAGGGATTGAAATTATTGAATGATTAAGGGTTGAATGCTAAGGAATGTAAGGAGGAAGACCAGATGGGTTGGATGTGAAGCCAGTCATATTTGAGAACTGAAAGCAATTAAGAAAATGTTTCAGAAATTGTCTAATAACAATATAGACACAGAGCAAAACTCTGACACTTTACATGGGTATGAATCAAAAGAAGCAAAAGTGTGCAATGTAATCTTATTAAGCATTTTCTTAGTAGGTTACTGCAATAAAGTTTCTGGTTTTGAAATCAGGATTCATGCCTGGGTGGAATGGACAGCAGTTGGACAAAATCTTTCATTTTATGTGAATGCTGTGTGTTTGGTATCTTCTTTTCAAAAACCATCAACAGATTAAGATAGAAAATTATTTCTTAAATCACTGTGATTATTTTCTATAAGTGGGGCATCACCTGGAGAAGGAATGCTGTGTAATGGCTGTACCGTCTGTCTCGGATACCTTTCAGACAGGTTCCTGTAGCACTCTGTGTCCTGGTCACAGACCTGCTGTGGTCCATCACAGCAGCTTTGCCTTACCCAAGGTAACAATTTGAGCCCAGTGCATTACACCCCAGTGACAGCTCTTCCAGCTGCTCACATCCCCTTGTACTCCAGTTTGGCCCTTGGAGTAAGAACATGTCAGGTTCTGCTTCCTCTGTAATCTGTCTGCTGGCCTTTCTTCCATGTGACTGCCATGGAGCAAAATATCCTGCAATTCAATGTGTATGTGCATACAAATTTCAGACCAGATTTTTGTTATGCCCTAGTGAAAGTTATATGTGTAAAGTGGAGTGGGAGAAGTATTTTTGCATTTACATCACTTACCATTTTGGGAATAACCTGCCTTTTTTATAGAAGCCCTACTTGTGGTATCACAGTATTATCCACAGACAACAAATAAAATTAATAGCATTAATGATTTCCTATGTGTTTGTCTCTTGGTTGGATTGTATTCTGCCTGGAAATGTGAGAATTCCAACTGGGGTTTGTTTTTTTGTGTGGGCAAAGGTATTCTTAATATTTCATTTGGATGTTGATTCTTCTTACCAGAATAAAAACAAATGCATTGTGCAGTATTTTGCTTATCAAAAGGCACTAATTAAGTCTTTTTTCTTCACTGTTTCAGTGTAAACAGCAGATCTGGGAGGTCTGTCCTGCTGTCTCAAACTTGGTTAAAGTTAGCTAAGAACCTCAAAGTTAAGAGTGAGGGATCAAAGATTACCAGAATTTTGTATCACCCAGAGGTGAGAGAAACAAACAAAAACATCTTCAAATCAAGCAATAAAAAAAAAAAGGTTCATCCAGTTATTTGAACTACTGTTCATCTCTAGAGACTTTTAAAATATCATTTTGTTCAATGTGAAGTATATCATTCTTCACAGTTCTCTGAGTGTTATGAAGAGAGGACAAAGAACCATTGAAAAGGTTGGTGTTACTTCTGGTTGCCATCACTGGTGGTAAATACCTGGCCCTGGGGAAGGGATGACTAAGCAATACAGACAATTCAAAGAAAGACTTCTTTCAGAAAATCATGCAGGCTCTGTTAGCCACAAAACAGCTTCATGATCACAGTAGGCTGTAGTAAACAGTTGGCTGTAAAGCATCTTGCTCATCATTTGGGGCCACTTTTTCTCTTAAGGGCATGATCTCATACAAATAATGTTCTAAATGCCGTTTCTTCCTCATTATCCTTCAGTGGAAGTATGTTCTGCCACATGTGAGAGTGATCTGGTAGAAAATGACAAGGGAAATTTTAGTCATCGCAATGATGTCCAGTGTCAGAATATTAAACTGATCCATCCTGAATATATTCAATGAGGTAATTTTTCATTTTCTGTTTTCCATATTTCTGTTTTGTATTCACCATGGTCAAGCAAGTGGGTGGAAAAATACAGGGTCTGCTGTTCATGACCTTGGAGTAATGTGGTCCATAATCACATGTTTGTCTTCTGCCTTAAATCCATTAAAATTTTTCATATTACCAACTGGAATTTCAGGTGACTGCAACCACTGCTGCACCTAGAAAGCCACACAAGCAGAACAGAAGCTGTGATGTAATGAACTGGCATTTTGATACCTTTGGGGCAGTGTAAAGAGGTACTGAAAGTGCTTGGTGGAAATGCAGAGATTTCTGAGAGTTTCCATAAAGTAAGGGACTTACAGAGATTTTTAGGACAGTATCATCTTCTGCTCAAGAACACTGAGTGGAGACTGCCATTAGAGGCCAAGACTATATGATTTGTTGACTTTTCTATTAATTTTAAAGGTAGTTCTGATGCTTCAAACAAATACCTAAAAATAGATCTCTGTGGTGAGCAGTAATGAACCAATGTTTCCAGTTGAAACATTTAGGAAATTGTGGTTGATTTGAAACAAATAGGAAAAAAAAAAGCAACTGTCGAGTCTTACTTAAAATTCTACAGGGGTAGGCATGTTACTTTTGGATACATGTAAAATAATGGCAAAAATTCTGTCCCAGGGTTGATGGGGAAAGTAGAAAATTTAGGCAGTGGCAAGTTAATGTCATATTAAACTTTTCTGTACACAGAAAATTCTCTGGCCCATTGGTTTCTAATATTTGTCAGAGGGTACAAGTGTATAGTTTTGGGCACACCATGTTACAGTTGTATTTCTCTGAAATTTACTCTGAAAAAAAGCAAAGCAAAAAATAACTCGCTAAAAATTAACTGTTCTGGAGCATGCAAAATCAGACTCTGGTACAGACATTTACAGAAATGGGTCTTGCTTTAGTTTCATATTTCTAAGCCACCTACTAAAGACCACAAGTGCACTGAGAACTTTTTCAATTATTAATTTGGACTGAGATTCTTATTGTTATATTCATACATAGAAAATGCTGCTACAAATGTGAGATGTTTTCAGTTTTGTTTTGTTGGGGTTTTTTAATGAGGTGTTTGATGGTTTGCGAAACCATTGGAGTTGATTTATTTTTTTTAGTGCATTACTTCTACAGCCTCTTGAAGTGAGTCACTGTACACAGCTTTCTCATATGCAGTATAAAAGGCAAATGAAAATAAGGGATATGAGATGTGAGTTGAACTTAAGCTAGCAAGTTTGTTTAAAAACAAAACAAAGCAAAATCCAACTACCTTCATGTATTCTGAATGTACCAAGGGTTTTTGCTCTTTTTTTTGTTTCAACAGACATGGAAGCACCAAAAGCTTGCAAATAGTTTATATTTTTGAAAGGAATGCAGTGGTTCCAGCTCTTGCATCTTTCAGTGTCTTTTCTCTTTCAAAGTGTTTCTGCCTGAGTTTGCTTTTCAGACTTTCAGCTGAAAAACCCAGTGAGCATTGGTGGAGCTGAGGGTGGGGATAGTGGTCCCTGAGTCTTTTGCATTCCTTTTTGGAGGCATAGTTCAGGGACCAGAGCCTACCCTTCTTGTGGTGAGAATCCCCAAAATGTTGTGAGGGGCTTGAATCTGTGGTACTTTCAGTAGAAAAAACAATGTGATGTAGCAATGTTTTACACAGAGAAAATTCAGAGTGAGGCAAACCTGTTTGGAAGCCATTGCATTTTTATCTGTGCCTGCCCTCTGTGTCCTCAGAGGACTGAGGCATTTTGTTCTCAGACCAGCAGTAATTTTCAACATCTAAGAGCTAAAGCATCCCTCTCTAGACCCTTCAGAGAACCCTTTTTTCTTTCCTCAGCTCTGATGTCTCTCTCATGTGTGTAATCCCAGCTCCTCTCTGTAGACCACCACTCTCCATCTCTGCCACCATCTCTCCCTGCTTTCCTGAGCTTTCCAGAAGTTTCTCCCAGTTCCACGTGATCAACTGGTTCCAGGTAAGGGGAGAAAATCCTGTTCTTCCAAGGACTTTCGCCTCCTTGTAACAATTCACCTCCATGCTTTCCGCCTCTCATTTTTATCCAGAAATTAAAGTAGTATAATGCTGGAAGCAAACAAAAATTTGGGCTCGCTTGTTGTGGAAACAAAGAGTAAACATCCCCTCAGCATGGGCGAATGACAAGTAAAGAGGCAAAGGATTGTCTCTTTCTGTGTGCACCCATGTAACACTCAATATTCAGGCACTAGCCAGGTTACAAGTAAAAGGTTTTCCTTTAAATTTTGGGCTGCAAAATAAAGAAAATAGGGAAGCCTTGCAGAGCTACAAAAAAATGAAAATACTGATAAGTGATTGCTGTAAGAAATCATTTTTCCTTTATTTTTTAATAACTTTCAAATTTGGTTTATATGTAAATTAGGAAAAAATATGCCAAGTTCTGGACAACTGATTGGCTCAAAATCACTTGTTGTTTCCTTTCTCAAATTTTATTAAAAATGTTTTTTACTAGCAAAAGGATAGGACGCAATCAAGATATTGACAACTGATTGATGCAAATTGTTGCCATCTCAAAAAACCACATGACTTTGTATTTCATTTGCAGTTTTTTAAGATCATGCAAATGAATTAGAATGGTTTCCTTTTAAAGATACAGCTTTGTAGTGTCTGAGGAATTGTAGACAGGAGTTGGAAGTTAACTGCAGAGATCAAGAAGTTCTGTCTCCTTGGCTAGCAAGTTAGTAGCAGGGTAAATAAGTTTAGAAATAAGACTGGAACTGTACCACTATGAAAAACCTTGCTTATGGTGGGGGGTTTTTGTTTGTTTTTCTTATTTGTTTGTTTTTATATGTGTACAAAGTATTGCTTGAAGTTAATATCAGAGGAAGAGAGAGAAATTGAAAATATTTATAATAGAAAGGTCAAGTTTGTCTAGGTTCCATTTTCAAAAATAGCTTACAAGAAATATTCATGCAACTTTATACATGTTAATGGTAGATATTGAGAAAGAAATCAAAAATTTTCCATCTTGGTTTTCCATCTCTAATTCATCTCTATTCTCCTCCCAGTTTGTTCTTACAGTTTCTCATTACAGTTGACTATTTTTGGAATGGATTGAGGAAGTCCTTTTATTTTTATGGATTGCTTAGTATCTCCATTTTGTCTGCTTTATATAATGATAAAAAAGTGGTTTAGAAGTTCAGAAGCATCACTAAATCAAAGCAAGTAAATAATGTTGTATAAGAAATGGGGAAAATGTTAGGAATTTTAAGTAGTTGTTTTTACAGAGATGAAATGGGGGTGAAAAATTGTGACATGATTTTCTTCTGCAGTGATAAAGAACTGATATTGAGCATACAAATACTGTGTGATGAATGCTTTCTTTTTAAGATTCTGGTCTGGAACTCCGAGCCTTGCATGTTTAGTAAAACTGGAGTTAAAGAGATGCCAAGGAATCAGGATACATGACCACATCCAGATCACAAACATTTCTAGGTCAAAATACAGAGTATATCTTCAGAAATGAAATGTCGTGTGTTAAGAGTCCTTTGCAGTCCCTTAAAAGGCTCCAGGTCTTCAAAGGACTTGTATCCTTGGATACTTTCCACTTCCTTTTCATTTGCTATATGCTGTTCTCCTGAACATCTCAAAGCACCTCATCAATAATGAATTAAGCTTTACAGAAAGTTCTCTCTTGTGGAGACAGCATTGCAGCCCATTTGCCAGGAAGCAAAGTGAAACAGAGAGGGAGAACACCAGAACTGCTGCTTAAAGAGGCAGAAAGAGAAAGGAAAAATTAGGAATAGAACCATGACCACAACTGGCTTTCTTTAACTGTCTTTTAGCAATCAAATAAGCAGCATTACCTCCCTGTCCTCCCAAAAAAACCCTTAACAATAACATTTTTTATGTACACATTCACAACCTAACCTACATTTTGATCTGTAAATGTATGTGGAAAATAATATTTGAACATTCTTTTAAATTGTTAAATGCTTTGCTTGTCGTGTTCGCATTGATCATTAGCTACTAAAACCTATGTGTCTGTGTGCGTCAACTACGTGCTTGAGAGAGAACAAATATTTTATTTATTCTTTTTATGTCCCTTATTTTACTCTTCTGAAGAGAGATCTGAAAATGCAGCATATGATTTGGGTGAAAACAGTTGATCTGACTATTCTTTAAAAGATTAAATCTCACAGCTTTTCTTCTGGTGTTTTATGAACTAGAAAGTAACTTATGTTTGAATGTTAAAGAATTTTTAAATAACTTGACTATTTCTGTCCAATTTTTTTTTCTTAATACTGTGGGACATCGCTAACTGCTATTAAATTATGAAAATATTTGAAATTATTATGGACAGTTCTGTGATTTCATTATGGATACAATAACTTTTCATAGGTGATGACAAGTTTCTGATGTTCCTATTTTTGATGAAATAACATTCCTTACTTAGTGATTTTTTAAAAAAAATTTTTATTGGAGGGTCTTATCTAAAACAGTTGGATTTTTTCATTGAAGTTATTGCAAGAGTTTTTGAAAAAGGACTCTTGAAAACAAATCAGTATAATGAACTCTGCCCATTCAATGAGTGATACATTAGGCCCTAGATTTTTCTGAAACAGGAGATTCTGATAATTCAGGTACCATCTTTGTTACTCTGTTCTGAGACTTTGGTATTGCAAGAGTACTTCACGGCAGCACATTTAAAATGTTTTATTTGCATTTCAATCAAAACCAATATTCTTTCTTCTGGCTATTAGCTATATCTTCTAATGTAAAAGTGGGAACAAGATAAGTGTTATCTTCATTGCAGTTGTGGCCAAAGAGACAAAGGGTGGGGGAGATGCAAACACTGATCCACTCCATGGATCACTTAACATTCAGCGTTCCTGAGCCCTGCTTTTGTTCTTTGTGTGCACACTTAGCACACTGCTTTTCCTCGGAGTCCCACATGGAATTTAACTTCGTGTTTGTCAGTGCAGACACTCAGCAGAGGACTAAATCCTCCATCCTATGAGTGAGCTGTATCATTGCAATAGAAGCCAGCAAACCCTTTCCCATTTCTTACTGTGGCACATCTGAGCGAGGCGATGAAATAAACCAGTCCCCAGTTGGTGTACAAGCCCTGCAGGCTCTGATTTGGCAGCGAGTGACTTTACGTCATCAAGTTTCAAAAGTGCAGGCCTAGGCCCCAAGAATTTTATAAGATATTATAGGGTGTATTTCTTTAATCCCTCTGTTCATAGACTTGTTCTCAATCAGGATGTGCAAACCACCAAGAAATAATTTATAATGGTATAAAAAAAATCTTCAAAATGATAAAATCCCGTTTTCATACTGAGTATTTTAGTACTATTAAAAGTTACTATTTAGAACAGATGAAATAGGGCCAATTTCTATTAGTAAGCTTTTGCTCTTCCTTTTCTATCCTAACAGGTGAAAAGATATCAGTCTTTGACTTGTCACAGGTGCAGGATTGCATATTGCCATTTCTGGGCTTCAGGCCAGGGTAAATTTTGAAGTAGAGGGAAAAGTGGATGTTTTTCAGACAGTCTGGCCATTATGGTTGCTCTTTTGTTTGTTTTCTAATTTTATTAATTCTTGTCTGTCTGAGTTATTTATATTCTAGTTATTGGATGGGATAATTCTGAAAGACTTAAGGTAAAGCAGCAAAGTGTATGCAATAAAATTAATTTTATTCTTTGGCAGTGATTTATAAATTGATGCCAGAAACACATACTTCGTGAATTAATATCTATATGCACTGAACTGACAAAAAATTACTCATTTTTGTTGTTCAATTTCATTTGATTCCTGCATTGTCTGACCTATGCTAATAGTCTTTAAAAAATTTTGGTTTATTTTCACTCTACATTACATAAAGTAAGAGAGAGGATTCTAATATTTTCTCTTCTTCTTCTTCCACATATATTATTCAAATGCGCTCTGTGTCCAATTTGTATTTAGTTTTTTTACTAAATGATAATTTTTTTTGGTAAAATTTGACTGGATGAAATAATTTATATGATGAAAACAAAATTTTCAAAGAAGCAATATTTCTTTTTGTGTGAGTGTGCATATACGTGCTTTGTTCTGGGGGACAGCCAGGACATTTCACTTTTATCGCTTTTCTCAGTTCTACACAGTTTGTGAAACATAGCAAGGTGAAGTTCTATTAAATTTCTGTCTGGAATTATTTTTATGAAAATATCTGGCTTTCAATCCTAATTTTTTCTAGGTGGAAAACAATAATGACTGATGGCATGCAAGTTTACAGAGTGTTCAGGAGGGAGGCCATGGGGATTAGACAACTAGAACAGTAAATATCAGAAAACTGGAATTCCACATCAGCCTAGTCCAATTTGCTCTTGTTTTAGAGGAATCTGGTATTGATTAGACAATTAGCATTGTTTAAAATGCTCATCTATATACTGAATTGAATACATTATCCTGTGAAAAAGTTAGTGTTCCCTCTGAATATTCTTTCTCTTGAGTCTATTTGTGCTCAGATAACCACAATCTATAACAGATTTTCTGTCTCTTTAGTGTAAGAGATTAATGAGTTATTGGATCAAGTGCAGTGGAATGAAGGCTGCTGTCTTTATACTTTTGGTCAAGCCCATAGCAAACTATCTAGAACTAAATTTTCAGAAATGTGCCTTGACAACTTTTGTCATGTTCTGGTCATTTTCCTTCTCTTACATTGCCTTTTTCCCCCGCTCTAAGATATAAAATAATGATTCCAGAAGGCAGGCTCTATTTTTTATACTTGTGTGTATATTTAAATTATTTTGTTGGCTCTGTTTTGGTGTATTTTTTTCCTTTGAAAGAAGCATAG
>VYZT01008381.1:2544-76382 GCA_013400735.1 Pomatostomus ruficeps | reverse complement strand
CCCCTAGCCCACTGCCACATGACTCCATGATATTTAAGAATTGTGCAGTATAGGTAAGTAAAACTTAGATGGTGTGAACTAAGAAAGCAAACTGCAGGGAAGAAAAATGCCTTATTTTGAACACAGCCGCCAGAATGGACTAAGCAGTTTGTGCAGCAGATAGGACCCTGCAGAATAAAGGAAATCCCTACACTTCAAAACTAATGCTAACTGAACAGTGCAAGAGCCAGCTAATTAAAGGCAAGTCTCAGAGATTTTCTTTGGCTTTCAAAACAGTTTTTAAACATATACAGGGATGCCTATTCCAAAAAATGCAGACAATGAATTTTTCATTTCACTGACAACTGAAGACATACAGTGCTGAAGTTTGCCTAACATCTAAATTAAGGTGCTGAGTTTTTCATAGAATCCTTGTAGTTATTTATATTTCTCTCATGATCAGAAAGGCTTCTGGGACTGTGGCTAACTCCCTGACCAAGTTGCTTCTGGAATACGCAGAATGCTGGTCTTGGAGCTATATTGGGACCTATGTCTAACACACAACAGTCACAGTGAATGCAGGAAAATTAGACCCAGACTCACATATAGACAATAACCTTTTTCTGCACAGCTAAGTGTTTCAGCCTTGGACTTACTTTTCTCTTCAAAGACTAAAATTTAGTTGCAAGGTTAAACAATTTATCAATGTCTTTTATTTAGAATGATCTCATTAAAATAAACATGGAATCTTTTACTTGTTGCTCTTTATGACTTTCAATAAGGTGTAGTCCTCTGCTATAAATATTTCCAAAGACTCCAGCTTTTAGCACTTTTCTACCTAGAAAGCTTTATAAGAGTCCTGGCAGCCTAGGATCCTTCAGCCCCCTATCTCCTCTGCTGCTGACATACCCCAAAGCTATAGATCACAGAGGCGTGTGGAGATGTCACATAAAAGAAGAAATAGAGTAGACATCATTCAATTGCTTTATTTTTGTCTGCCATTAAATCAACATGCAAAGATAATAATACTCAGCAATACTAGATAGCATTTCACTGTCACTTGCTTTGACTTGGCTGATAATGTCCCTGTAGCTGCCTCAGACTATGATTCATGATGAAACATCTTTCTCCAGCACTGCTAAGGAACCATTTAAGCTACTGTCAATGGCAGACTTAAGGCCTGTCATTACTGTAGACAGGCTTCAGAAAGAAAATAAGGGTTTCTTTTGATGAAGGTTTTAGGACCTTTTTAGGATCAGATTTTTAAAGATCTTGCTTTAAAAACACTGTGAAGATGATGAAACTTTTTTTAAAGTTCATCTTTATGGGGTTTTTTGTCATAGTTCGTCCTAATGTACGTTTTTAATAATCTAGCTATTTTGAAAAAAATGTTTATTTTTTTCTTATTCCCCATATTACTAGGGGTTTTTTATGCTTAAAGGATATCTTGTAGTACCCAATCATACTGCAACATGACATTGAAACGTACAGCACATAGAAATTAATTTCTCATGTTCTGATTAAAAGAATGTTAAAAAAAGATAACACTCTTAAATCTCAAATTCGTTGTGATATTTCTCTGAGTATTTTGTTTTACGTTTTTAGGTTTTGCTTCCCTGACTTCTGGATTTGTCACATATCTGGGAAGGGTATTTTAGTTTTCTGCTGAAGATTATATGGTCTTTTTGTAATAATACCTAAGTCCTTTATTTTGGTCCTTTTTGATGGTATATTACCTTTGCCAGACACATTCTTTTTTTCAGGTGTTTGGTTCCTTACTTTATTGCCTTCCCTTTTTTACACTGAATCAAATAAACTAGTTATTTGCTCATGCTGTTAGTCTATTTTCATCTTTCTAGCTCTGGTTGCCCTTCTTTATGGTGACCTTATCTGCCCTTCAAACACTTCTCTTTCCTTTCAATTTAGTTCTTTTATAGCTTAATCTTTTCTTGAGGCACAAACAGCTTCAATTATAAGCCTTGAAGTTAATTTGATTTTATCTACAATAAAGACTTTTTCTTTTATTCTTTCAGAACACGTCTTATTTATTTAAGATAGATCAACGCATATTACATTCATAATGTAATATGTAATAAATAATGTAATAAATAATGGTTTATTAGATTAGTATTTTGCATGGTAGAAAAAAAAAGAGACAAATACAGTTTTGGCAGCTTCCTGTGTTTGCATAAATACCACTAGACCTAATAAAGTAAAAAAATATTGTTTCATACCATTTTCCTCTTCTATTCCATTCATATCTTAGGGATGACACTTGTTCATTATTTTAGCTTTAATGAAGAGTACTTAACACTTTTGATTGCTTACTGTTATTTTAGAAGTCCTAGCTGAGGAGAAAGAGTGGTCCAAGTTGAAGCTGGAACTGAATCTGGCAAGGGTCACAAAGAATAAAATGAAGGGCTTATACAGGTGTGTTAACCGGAGAAGGAAGGTCAAAGAAGGGATACTCCCCCTTTCCAATAAGCAGTGCTGGAAAATGGGTAAAAACAGATGAGAAAGCTGAGGTACTCGACAAGTTTTTTGCCTCTATCTTCAACGGCAAACTCTCTTCCTACACATCTTGAGTGGCTGGACAGCCACGTAGGGACTAGGGGAGCAAAGTTCATGACTACGTGAGGAACCTGAATGTACATAAAGTCAGTGCATACCAGGATCCTGAGGAAATTGGTTGATGTTGTTGCCAAGCCACTCTCCATATACTTGAAAAGTCATGACAGTGACAGGAAAAAGGGGAATATTTTAGCCATCTTTAAAAAGAGTAGAAGGAGAACCCTGTCAGCCTCACTTCTGTGCATGGGAAGGTCATGGAACAGATCCTCTGAGAAGCTGTGCTAAGGCATATGGAGGACAGGGAGGTGATTCAGGACAGCCAGTGCAGCTTCACTGAGGGAAAGACCTGCCTGACCAATGCAGTGACCTTCTATGATGGAGTGAGTACATGAATGGACAAGGGAAGAGCTACAGAGGTTTTTTATCCCCGCTTCTACAAAGTCTTTGATACAGTCCCCTACAACATTCTTCTCTCTAAATTGGAGAGAGATGGATTTAATGGGTGTACTGTCATATGGATAAGAAAGTGGTTGGATGGTCAGATCCAGATGGTAGTGGTCAATAGCTCAGAGTTCCAAAGGACATCAGTGACACGTGTCCCTCTGGGTCCATATTCAGACCAGTGTTATTTAATATCTTCATTAATGATATAGAAAAAGCGATCTAGTGCATCCTTGGCAAACTTGCAGATGACACCGATCTGAGTGGTGGGCTTGACACACCTGAGGGACAGGATGCCATCCAGAGGGACCTGGACAAGCTGAAGAAGGGGGCCAGGGGTTTAGCAAGATGAAGTGCAAGGTGCTGTAACACTTCTTTGGGGTTCTGGCAAGGCTGCTTGGGTGCTGCAAAGCCTGCCGTTATCCAGCGCTTTGGTCAGATAAGCTTCTCTGACTGCTGCTATCAGCAGCCTTATCTTATCTCGCTCATCTTTGTACCTAGGTTTTGCTTTGCAGTGTGTGCAGAGAACCTGATGTAAATTGAAGCAGGTAGAAGTAAAGAACAGAGAACGGACCCTCTGTAGCTTACCCAGACTTTTAATGATGTTCTTTTTTTTCAGGATATGTGCTACCAGAGAGACCTCGATCGGGTCTTTACACAGACTTTTATAGAGAAAGAAAAGGGTTGGTGATAAGATGTGGTCCAAGGTTCTTAACAAATCACAAATTGACATGGGGTGACAGCTTTCCAATGAGTCTTGGGCAAGGGCAGAACATATTTGCATTAACCTATGAGCTTTACAAAACAGTAGAAGTTTCTGGCAACTGTTGAATAGTAAAACAATACGATTAATATTAAAATAACAGAGGTGGAACTGAACCTATGATTGACAGGGTTAGAATGTGCAGCTAGGGGATCTTCCCCTAGTCCACTGCCACAGTGCTGTGCCTGGGTCAGGGCAACTGCAGGTATCAATCCCCGCTTAGGGATGAACAGATCCAGAGCAGTCCTGCCAAGAAGGACTTGGGGTGCTGGTGAGTGAGAGGCCAGCCATGGCCCAGCCATGTGCCCTTGCAGCCCAGAAAGCCAAACGTGTCCTGGGCTGCCTCTAAAGCAGTGTGCTGCATCCAGCTCTGGGGTCTCCATGAGCAGAAGGCTGTCAACCTGTTGGAGCAAGTCCAGAGGAGATCACCAAAATTATTTAAGGGATGGAGCATCTTTCAACCGAGGAAAGGCTGAGAGAATTGGGATTGCTCAGCCTGGAGAAGAGAAAGCTTCAGGATGACCTAACCACAGCCTTCCAACACCTGAAGGGACCCTACAAGAAACATGGAGAGAAATTATTTACAAGGGCATGTAGTGACAGAACAAGACAAAGAATGGCTTCAAACTGAGAGTAGGTTTAAATTAGATAATTAAGAAGAAATTCTTTACTGCAAGGGTTGTGAGGTTGTAGCAGGTTGCCCAGAGAAATTGTGGATTCCCTGGAAGTTTTTAAGGCCAGGCTGGATGAAGCTTTTCGCAGCCTGATCTAATGAAAGGTATCCCTGCCAATGGCAGTGGGGTTGGAACCAGACGATCTTTAAGGTCTCTTTCAACCAAAGCCATTTGATGATTCTATGATTCTATGACTCTATGATTCTATGATTGATTCTATGAAAATGTTTATGTGGGCACAGTTTATCATGTTAGAGTAACCATGCAGAAGCACTTTGATGAACACAAAAAATAAATACAGTGCAAATAATTTCTGCCATCCTTGCTACAACAGTAAGGCAAAAGGTCATTCCTGCAAGAAGAAAGTATTGTAATGCAGATGACAGTCATTTTCTCCTGTTTGCTGCTAGAGAACAGAACATTCTGACAGATCATTCCACTTGCATTGCTCAAAACACGTAGCTTGTTTTTATTTCATCTAAATTATAACATTTGAAATGAAAAATATGGGAAAATAATTCTGCTGTACAACATAGTGTCAGACCTGCAAAACTATTAAGATTAGTCTATTGTCCCTTGCTTTTTCTCTTTGTGTCATCAGGCAGTAATAAAGATAATTCCCAGTATCCTGCATCCTGTGAGATTTTCCTTCTGGTCCATTGAACACTGTGTTAGTTTTTCATAGTCATAGCTTCTCCTCTTTAACTTCACAGGACCAGATGGCACTGATCTAAAGCACTTCAATGGGATCACTCCCTTTTATGTCAGTATAAGGTTTTCTTCTAATATATGCATCGCTTGGAGCTACCATAACATCATCCTTGAAGTCTATACTTAGTTAAATGTTAAACATTTACTAAAATTAAAAAATGAACAGACCAAAATTGTTTAATTTTTTTCAGCATACTCATTCAAATTATTTCAGTAACCTCTGTCATGAGCTCTGCCTTTGGTCAATAAACATGTATCAGTTTTAGCTGGGGTAGAGTTAATTTTCTTCACAGTAGTACAGGGCTATGTTTAGGGTTTGTGATGAAGCCAACATTGATACCTTTACTGGATCTGAGTGAGATAGAGTTCATTTTTCCTTAGCAGCCCTCACGGTGCTGTGCTTTGCATTAGTAGCTGGAAGGACGTTGATAACACATCAGTGTTTTGGCTACTGCTGAGCAGCACTGTCCCTCTACCATTCTCCCCCACCCTCACCAAGGGGCTGGGAGTAGGCAGGATCCTGGGAGGGGAAACAATTAGGTCAGCTGACCCAAATTAACCAAAGCGACATTCCATACCATGCAAGGTCAGCTCTGGTATAAAATCAAAGGGAGGGGAGGAAGGGGAGAGTGGGCATGTGTTATCCTACAATATTTACCATCTGGAACAACTGCTCCATGTGCTGAAGCCCTGCTCATGGGAAGTGTCAGAATACCACTTGTTGATGGGAAGTACACATTAATTTTTCCCTTTGCTTATGCAAACTTTTACTTTTCTTTTTTTACTTTAGTAAACTGCCTTAACCCATGAGTTCTTTTCCATCTTAATCTCTGTCCTGGTTTAGGGACAAGTTAGGAGAGAAACACTCTGGAATGAACATTCCCTCTAAAGAAAAGGGGGTTTGTCACTCCCTCCCCACCACACAAAAGGAATTTCTTGGATCAAAAGTGAAAAAAACCTATTTATTTTAACAGATTAAGTGCCTGCAGGGCACGGGGGAAAAAAGGGTATTGAACCTCCACACTGTGGAGAAAGCTGGTGGATTTTAGAGTTCCTTCTTTCTCTGGCTTAGCTTTCCCTAAAGTCTGGGCCAGGCAGGGGTTGCTCCAGCAGCTCCCTGTAGGGTCCTGCTGACCATCCCCCCAAAATCATCTGATTTTGGATAAAAAGCAAGCCAAAGAGTCAAAGAAGCAGCAGCAGAAGCCATCGAGGATTGCTATCACAGTCCAGGGGAAAAACTTCTTCCCTAGCTAACAAAAGCCAAGCTAGCTGGAGACAGGAGTGTTAAATCTCTTCTTGCTCCATAGCCTAGCACCTGGAGGACTTTAAACCCGAACTGCTCTAGAGTTCCCCTGGCTCCCACACCTCCCCTTTAGACCCAGCTTAAAGTTACAGGACTCATTCCTGGGAATAAAAGCAGACAATAGAGGAATACCTATCATAGAATCACTCCAGGACATTCTCTCTCCCCTGTCCTACTTGGAAGGGAAGTGATAGAGTGGCTTGGTGGTCACCTAGGTCAAATCACTACAATACCAAATACTGATTGCTGATCAGTGCTTACACAGGGTCAAGGCTTTTCTGTCCCTCACCCACCCCACCAGTGAGCAGGCTGGGGGTGCACAAGGAGTTGGAAGGGCACAACCAGGATAGCTGTCCCCAACTGACCCAATGACTGACCCATACCATATGGTGGCATGTTCAGAATATGGAGCTGGAGGAAGAAGAAGAAGAAAGTAGGGAATGTTTTGAGTGATGGTGTTTGTCTTTCCAAGTAAGCAGTCTGTGTGATGAAACACCTCTCAGCTGGGGGTGAATGAGCACCTGCCTGACCATGGGAAATGGTGAATGAATTCCTTGTTTTGGTTTTCTTGTGCACACAGATTTTGCTTTACCTATTAAATTGTCTTTATCTCAACCCACAAGTTTTGCCCTTTAACACTTCTAATTTTCTTCCACATCCCACCAGGGGAAAGTAAGCAAGCAAGCAGCTGTGGAGGACTGAGTTGTCCATTGGGGTTAACTTACAGTAAACCCTTACCTCAGGAGCAAAACATTGTGTCTGAACACAAGTCTTACACTGCTACTGGGTGTATTATTTACAGCAGTAGAACAGCTCTTAGTAAAGGAAAGTATGTGGAACTGAGCTGTCACCGTTCCTTTCAGCTTGTTATAATTGCTTCTAGAAACTCCTGGGGCTCAAATCATCTGGTTTATAGTTAGACAAAGAGATTGTGATCCTGACAAGAAGGTTTATTTAAGCTTCTTAGAGAAGACACTGTATAATTTTCCCTAGCACAGAAAATATCCTTACTTAAATACATATATGTATTCCAATGCATGAGCACACTTAGGTAGTCAACTCGCAAGCACAAATTTGCACTACTAGTTCGAATTCCTTTTCATTCAATAAGTCAAACAGGACAAGTTTATTTTCTTTGTTTGGTTTGGGGTTTTTTTGTTTGTTTTGTTTTTTTGCTTTTTGTATTTTAATGGTAAAGTTTGAATCCTGACTACTTGTGTGAAAATAGGATTGAACTCTGATTGAGGCATACTTTCTTAGATAAGCAGTGACCTATTTTTCTCTTTTCTGTGTACAGCTTCAAGCACAAGATTCACCATTCAGTTGCACGTATGTCATAGCAGATCTGTAGCAGAGTAAGCAATAGGAGAAGAATAAAGAATTGGAGATGGTGCAGGGTTGCTTTTTTAGGAGCTTTTGGATTGGGTTTGTTTTTTGTGGTTTTGTTGGTTTTGCTTTTTTTTTAAATTTAAGGCAAAAGTAGAGTTTTTTTCTCCAGAAGGAAAGGAAAAAAAAAAGGGGGGGGGAAGAGCAAGCTAAAATTAAAGCTCTTTTTGTAGCATTGACAATGCATCAAAAGCAGAGATTAGACTCTTCAGTACCTCAATTGCTTCCAGTGGAAAATGAAATTAATTTAATTAATCCTTATGGATGATTCAAATACCATATGGCAGATGCATTTATTCAAAGTGACATACCATGCTGGCTTAGCAAAGTTATAATTTCGTCCCTGGAATAAGAAACATATTCCTGATCCAGATGCATCTAGATGTTGGAAATTACAGAAAAATTAACTGTTCACAGATTGATTGTTCTCACTGTTTTCCCCTGAGAGGACATACAAAAACATTTTCGTTCTCCATGTCTGCATTTTGCAGGCTCTGGAGGAAGCACTGCATTGTTTTCTGTTATGACTTTTTTTTTTGGCTGGAAAGAGTTGGCAATTGGGAACCAAATAGTGGAAAGGAGACAAGGGGAGAGAATATGTATATCCAAACAAGAGCTAAAATCAGAGGTTTTCCAGTCAGCACTGAGTAGTATGTGAAATGCAGATATTCGGTGCTCTGAATGCATTACTATCTGTTTAACTGTTTACTGTGATTTCCCAGGTATTGATGTTCTTCCGTGTGTTCAAGAGCCTTCAGATACTCCTGCAACAACAATAATAACAATTGTTAAAAAGTTCATACCCATTTGGAAATTTATTGTGATTCCCTGAACCTGTGGCTAGGAGGCAGCATGTGGAAAGTATGTTACAGGTCTGTTCAGGAGGAAATTTCATCTATTTTATGTATGCATAAATATTTTGCTTTCTAGTATGGCCTCTTATTGACAGTAGGCTTTACAGCTATACTTGCTCCTCACCCCTTCTTTCCCATCTTTCTATAGAAAATTTGTAACATCATGGTCAATATCAGTGAAATTCAGTAAAGTGTTAAATACAAAAAAAAGATAGTGAATAGATACAAGCTTCATGAAAATCAGCAGCTCTGGGATCTCAAGAGTGCTGTCCCTGATAAAAGGTGATAATAGTTCAGCTGCTGTCCTTCCAGCATGACAGCAGGTGGTTTCCTCTTAACTTGGATACAGACAAAAAATACTTGTCTCACCGAAAGTCCAAATTAAACTATATAATTATGGGGATGGGTGGAACCTTAAGATATTGTGGTGATGAAATGATAAAGATCCCATAGGGAAATAAATTCCATTAGTTCTATTCCTCACAAAATAACTTCTATTACATTTTTCACATCTCTTTGTTTGCTTTCTTGTTCCTATTACTAAAATGTCTCTCTGTCACCTAAGATTCCAAGGAAAAATAATGCATAATACCTTTAAATTGCAACATAAGAATAAAAAAGGAAAAAAAGAAAAGGTGTTCTTGAAAGGAATTAGGTGCATTAATCAGACACTTTCTCAATTTTGCCATAGAATTTAACAATTCATCTAAATCATTCTTTATTTCTCCCATAATTAAAAATTATTAACAATTAGCACCTCTGTAAAGTGTTAAGAGGCTTTGTTCTTTGGCATTTAGGATGCAGTTAAAGAATCTCTGTAAGGAATAGTGTTTTGTGAGTGCTGTATTTATGGAGTTGACTTACATACATGATATATACATGGATACACACACTGGCCTTCTAACACATCAAGATATAATTTAATGGGATTGTAAATAAGTATATTTGGAGCATTGTTGTACAGAATATAGAAAAAGTACTCTACAAAAATAGTTTGATGTTTTAAGATCATGGTCCAATGAGCCTTATAATCAAGAAAGAAATAATAAAAGGAAATAATGAAAAACAGCTAAATAAGGAGATGCCTTAGTACTGCCAAGTCCATACGGAGGAAACAGAAAGAGAATTTGTCCTTTATCTTTAGGAGTAAGGCTAGGGATAGTGATTCAGATTAGAGAACATGAAAAGCAAACTATGCACAATTTACTCAAGAATATGTAACAATTATATTACTATAACCCAGAAATGCAAGCTTTTTCTATTTTTATACAATAAATATGTGTAGTCTCAAGAATAATAATACTAAAAAATGCAGTAAGAATTTTTTTAACACATTATTATGTTAAATATTCCTTCACTGAGTGTCTCACTAAGTTTTAAAGTCAGGTCCTCTGTACCTTCTTTTCTCTGAAACACTTACCACAAACTCCCACAATGGCTTTTGTCCTCCTCTATGTAAAGCACAGACTTAGCATACCCATTTTAGGTCCTCTGGCAATAGCTATGCAATGGGACATCCTTGGTTTCATCTGGCCTTCCCTAGATCTTCTCCATAGAAGGAAGCCTGGACAAGCAGTCTAGAGAAAATTATTGCATGAGCCTGCCATGGCTCTAATAAAAGTCTCCTATTTATTTGTGAGGTGAAAAAGACTGCAGTAAGGTTTATACTGATGACAAATAGTAATTAAATTCAGCAGGGTACTGTGGGATGCGAGACCCTTACATGCAGATTTGTAGGTAATTTCTCCTCCTTGGCAGCTTCTACCAAAGCCCATCCCAGGAGAAGCCTGACTGAATTGTCCTGTGCTGAGTTCTGTGTTGCCACACCAGGAATTCAACTACTATTCCAAAATTTTCCTTTTAAAGCAAGTTTAACTACTTCTAATCGTTGCCTGTGCATAGCCTGGAGAACACCTCTAAGATGATCCTGATCCTGTAGGGGTTACAGGATAACAGTTTTCTAATATCTTTTCAAGAACTTTAACAGTATTTGGAAAGCTTTCTGATTGCTAAATTAAAGACATTTTGTCTCTCATCTAAAAAACTCTTCTAAGGGTTCCTGTGGAAAAAAAAAAATATTTATATACCTCTAGAGGAAAAAAAGAGTTCAAATCCCTTTGAATATCTGAGTCTCTGTACATCTGAAAAAAAAAAAGAATCACCTGTTTTGTGATCCTGCATGCTTTTTATTTCTCCCCTTATCATTTCATGTAAATATCAAATTTTCTATTCCATTCTTTCTAAATCCTTACTTGCTCCTGCCTAACTTTGTGGAGTTCAGCCGATTTCTGAGCATGAGTGTTCAGCTACTGTGTTCTTCCAGGCATTTTCCCTTTTTACAACTGTGCTTATTATTCCTCGCTTCCCTTCCTTTAACCTTCCAGCATCACATTGTCTGTCTTGGCTGTTCTACACGATCCAGAAAGCATCTTTGCACTGAATATGCCTGTACAACAGCATTTCCTCTCTTCTTTGCCAGTGAAAAGCAGCACAATAATAAATTGTACAAGCATCCTTAGTATTCTACAACCTTTAGAGCTTGTAGGACATAATAGCTTTATCTTTGCTAAAGACTGCAAAACTACCTAGTTTACTACTACCTAGTAATGACTTCCAAAGTAACTACCAAACTACCTACCAAAACTACCTGGAAGTTTACTACTTTTCTAAGCATGATATAAAGTTTGAGTTGATATAAAGTTAACTTAAAGGAGATATCTGTGGATGATCAGAGCACTGCTTTCCTTGCCTAGATGCTGATGCATACCTTCAGAAACCATTTCACAGAAAATTGATTGAATTCCTAGCATCATTAGACAAAGCGTACCTTCTTGTACATATTCATAGTACTGAAAGACAGAACACAGATGAAGAAGCTGCTATTAAGATAAAACACACATATTTTCAAAGAATAATTACTCTAGTGCAATTTTCTTAGAAGGCTAATTTGCATATAAGTTCTTTGCAATTATTTGCTAAGATTTTAAACACCGTATTGCTTAAATTTCTGTCTTCCTATCAATGTCTTCCTCTAGAACTCAATAATGCATAATTCATTAAGTTATCATAAAAGCCACTAGCTAGATGTTTGATTATTGAAACCTAAGACCTTACATTTATTTATATAGTACTTGAGGGACCAGGATAAGTCAACACCTTGAACCTCACTCTTCAGACTCTATAAAATCTTATAACTTAATTTTTATCTCTCTACTAAAAGTGATTGTTTGTGGATTGGTTAACTTTTAGTGGAGATGCACAGCACTTCTTTAATGAGGAAACATAGAATATGTTACTTTATTTCTGTATGTGTCAGATGACTGAGGCAGTGTTGTTGAGAAGAAAAGAAAGACATGGGCTGCAGTTTTGCAATATGTAATTCAGATTTTTTTTTACTTTAAAACAGTAAAAAGTGGAATCCAAGTTTTGTCACATAAATAGTTTGCATGAGAACTAGTGTTAGATAAGGAGCTAAAAGTTTCATCTACCAATATTGAGGTCTATCAATGGAATCATCACTGCACTGAAAGGCTTCCTTTAGTTCCATATCCATAGTCTGTCTCCACCCAACCTGAACATCACATCAAGCACAATCATGAGACATATTTTTAAATATATATCAGTTCTTTTCTGATATTGCCAGTCTTTGCATGCATTCATTTTTAACCCTTTTTATGCTTAGTCCAACCTGATGATGCTCCCAATAAGAATTTCACTTAATTGCCAGTTTTTTCTGTATTAGCCAAGTAGAGATTAGCAGATCCTGTCCTTCTTGTGCCATATTTGAATTTTTCTTTTTCCAGAGACCTCTGCCTTTAAACTCTCTCTATGAAATATGCAGGTGGAAAAGCAATAGCAAGGTTAAAGTGAACAATTAGAAAATTAGTGTGGCTAAGGGATGATATGGATAATTCATTTCGTCTGTCCTCAGGACTGGCCAGCATCATATACTATCAGTCACAGAAATTTGAGAGAGATGCAATACAGAATCTCAAAGAACAGTTTTAACTAGACAAGGGGTTTCTTTTTAATTAAAAAAGAGGTTATCAAAATAATTTATATTTTAAAATCATACTAAAATAGCTCATCATCCTAATTAATATATATATATCTCCCAAATATTACTTTTTGATTGTTTGTTTGTTTGTTTATAATGCAATTCAAATGTACCTTTCCTAAGAGAAGTATACTTTCTTATGCTGAATGTTGAGCTCTTTGCCTTATACTCAGTTTCTCTCTCAGCAAATGAAAGCCTTCAGCTACATTAAGTTTAGCTATAGAAAGATAAGACTGCAGAATTTTGCTTTCCTTATGTGACTCACAGTCCAAACACATTCAGATAGTACAAGAGATAGATGGAACTGAGAAGTCATGTGAAAAAGAAGGGATGAAAACATTCTAAGAAAGGGAAATGAAACAAATTTCTTCTCAGGAAAAGGATGAATCAGCTGAGGAGGAGAAATGAGACCAGAAAGTGATGGCAACTGTCTGGGTGAAGAAATGAGTTACTTTTTTCTCATCTTGCTCCTGAAAGTTGTTATGCCTTTCTGGTTTTTCTGCTCTTGTGGGGATTCATTAATAGAAATATCAATATGATATAACTTATAACATAGAGGTAGCTCCAGAATCATTATACAAACACTGAAAATAGTTACCAACACTTCCCAGTCTGACCAAGAGGTTTCACAAAAGACTTCAGTAATATTAACTTTATCTCAAAGTTCTTGTGTCTTTGATCTGGTGTGCTCTCACCATACTGTGACTCTGCACAGTGCTTCAAACTCAGCTGTAAAATCAAATACAAGGGGGAAAAAAGAAAAAAAAGTGCTTTAAAGTAGGAGCATTCTGTCATTTTTTCAGCAAAACTGTGATGAATTTTCCATCTTTAGTTTATCCAAACTGGCTTAAAAAAAGATATCTATGATTACTGATAGTAATAATAAAATAAAATTCTGAATGTGTCCTGCAGTTGTCATCACTTTAGGGAATATTGTAACTAAAACAGGTGCCTGTTCTTCAGAAGTACTATACATTAATCCTTATTTGTTTAAGTAGAAGTAGAGTTACAGACAGTACAGGGACACTTAATCAATGAGGTAAGCGATTTCTTTCTGAAATATTTAAGTGAATGAACTTTTGTATAGGACTTCAGTTTACTGAGATTAATGGAAGCTGTTTCAGCCATTATGAAAGAGATGGTAAAGAACTGAACAAATTCATTAAATATTGGCTATTGTCTGTGACAGAACATGATGGACAAGTTCTGAAGAGGTACTGGAACAGCAATCTGCAATAAAACCTAATTATATTTAACCATTCATCTGTCAGGCTTCCAGTCTTTTTACATTCAAATTCTTTGGATTAGACTGCATTCAGTGTGTACATCTTGTAATATTTACTTCCAAAGCCAGTGGATTAGACATACTCCTTGATAAGATCTAAAGCATTTTCAGGAGAGGATAATCACATTCTATGCTGTCAGATATTAGGTGATAATACAGTTTGAGGAAACTGTTTAGTGTGTATAGGAGCAATAGTACATTTAGTGCAGTGACTTTCCCCAGATGCAGGGTTCTACATGAATCCGGATACTAGACTGGATATTATTTTTTACTTTAAAACAATGACAGGGCTTATGTCTAATATTCTAATTTCAAAGATTGATAACATTCCTGCAGAGAGGAATTTAACTGAATTCTACTAACCACCAAGAAAGTTCTTATACATTTCTCAGTCATCTATACAGGACTTAAAGAGTTATTCTCCTGTGTTCCAACTCAAGAAAGTGCTAAAATGGGTTAATATTTTCATGTTCAGATTTAAGATCTTTCCTCACAGGATCTCCATTTGCATAATAAGAAAAATTAAAAATGTATTCGTTTGAAATAATTTTGAGGATGGCAGAGGTTATACTTCTCATTGTGACAGCACCAGAAGGAAGTCCTTGCTGACATTGTTCCTGCAGAAATGTTGAGTTTACCTCTGCTGACAATTAGCATATTTAGTTACTTAATGGGTATTTAAACTGTAAGACTCCTTTTTTTTTCTTTATAACTGAAATCTATTAAAAATATTTATATCTGTAACAAGTATTTACAATTTTAACAGTAGACATGAGAACATGAGTAACTTCATATATGTATTTTGTGTTTTCACTTTTAACCAGTGACATCTGACAAATGACAATTACCCAATTCAGAATGTCTTTTCAAACAATTTCCAGGTCAGAACAGGTACTTCAAAAATAGGTTCAGTTATGGAGACAAGAACTTTGATTGCAACAGTATTGCCTTAAAAAAATTACATCAAGCTGAGTGGTGACACACCTGAGGGATGGGATGCCATCCAGAGGGGCCTGGAAAAGCTTGAGAATTGGGCCCAAGGGAATCTCATGAGGTTCAACAAGGCCAAGTACAAAGTGCTGCACCTGGATTGGGTCAGCCCAGAGCCTGGAGGATGAACAGATCCAGAGGGCCCCTGCCAAGAAGGTGCTGGTGGGTGAGAGGCTGGACATGACTCAGCCATGTGCCCTTGGAGCCCAGAAAACCAAACGTGTCCTGGGCTGCATCCAAAGCAGCGTGGGCAGCAGGTGAGGGAGGGGATTCTGCCCCTCTGCTCTGCCCTGGTGAGACCCCACCTGCAGTGCTGCATCAGCTCTGGGATCCACAGCACAGGAAGGACATGGACCTGTTGGAACAGGTCCTGAAGAGACCACTGAGACGATCAGAGGGATGAAACACATCTCCTGTGAAGAAAATCTGAGGGTTTTTCAGCCTGGAGGTGGCTCCAGGAAGACCTTATGGCAGCCTTTCTCTACTTAAAGGGGGCCTCTAACAAAGATGGAGACAAACTTTAGCAGTACCTGTTCTGATTGAACAAGGGGCAATGGTTTTGCAGTAAAAGGGAATACATTCAGACTAGATATGAGGAAGAAGTTTTTTTCATGAGGGTGGAGCAGGTTGGTCAGGGAGGTGGTAGATGCCCATCCCTGGAAACACTCAAGGTCAAGTTAGACAGGACTCTGAAAAATTTGATTTAGTTGACAATGCCCCTGATTATGGCAGGGGGTTTGGACTACATGACCTTTAAAGGTCCCTTCCAACCCAAACCATCCTATAATTCACTGATTCTATGAAAATTAAATGTTCACCAAGTCAATCCCTCTGTAATCCTACCTCCTTAATAGAAAACAGGCAGTCCCTTGGATGCTATTTGAGTTTTGTATGTTATGTTAGACTTGATTTATAGGAGCTACTACCATTGAGGCTATAAAAATACTGTTATATGTGTTTTCTTGTGTATTCAGCTGCTCAGAACAACAGCATAGTATGATACAGGACCCCAGTGAAAGCTACTGGCAATGTATCTGAAAGCTTTTTTAATATTTAGGCTCACATCTACCCATGAATGCGAAATAGAAAGGTTTTCTTTATTCAGATAAATCTGTTTTAGGATTATTTGTAAATACAGCCATAATTTGATGCAAAACTCTCTGCAGACAGCTAATGGATTTTCAGAGTTCCATGGCCACCCCTTCTGAGTCACTGTGTAGAAAGAAAAAATTATGTTATTGGGGGGAAAAAAGGTCAAAATTCAGTGTTCTGAGTTCAGCTGCTTCTTGGGATTTGCACATATCCATGGCTAGATATAGGGAAAGATTACTTCATGTAAATGATGAAAAACCTCATCTCTTCTGTAGACATTTTCCCTCATCCTACCATTTCCAAGACAAACTAGTGAAATCTCTGATCATCAGTTTTCCTAAATCTCAGCCCACTGACCTATAATGTGCATGCACAGCACACATAGGTCTATTTTTATTTTAGTTTAGACAAAACTGAGCCTATAAGCCTAGGGGTTTGGAAAATAAAATTGAAAAGGAGAACACGTGCCCTATGAGAGTGCGTAAGCTTGCAGACAGCTTCCTGCAAAGGCTGATGAGCAGCTGAAGACATCCAACTCTATATCTACCATTAAAAAGCGTGGTGGAGAGTGGCTGTTTTCTCTTGCTCAAGGCTGTGTCCCATTCTGTGCTCAGAGCCTGTATCCATCCCTTGGACCATTACAAAGAGACTTACAGGCAACACAATCTGTAGAACTGCTGCTGAGAGGTGGAGGCAAAACAACAGCAGAAAAGAAAATGGAGACATTACAGTAGATGACACCTACAAGTATTGTGGGTAAGAGAATTAGCTGCACCATGCTTTGAAAGGTTGAAAAGTGGTGAAATAAACCTTAAATATGCACATGGTCTACATCTACAAAGTATCCAAGACAAGCTTTATTCTGAATCTCAAATCTTGTGCTCTCTGCTCCTCCCTGCTACCACAGGGACTTAATCCTAAATTCCATTTTCTTCACTACAATCTGAGAAGCCATTTAAGTCCTTGGGAATGGTTATTCCTGCCTAAAGAAAGGACATGCAAAATAGATAAGCATCTCCTCAGCCATTGGCACTGCAGCCTCTGCGCTCACCTGGTACATTGGGATATCTGAATGGATCTCTGACTGCAGGCCATAAATCACAATAGCAGAACACCAGGCAAATAATGGTGTGGTATTTTTTTTAAAACCACCTCACAGCTTAAGACAAAGTTTTAGTTTTGCATCAAACCCACCAATTCACTCCTTGCAGGGTTTTACAGTGTTTTCAATGTGGTCAGCCTAAAGAGTAACAGCAAGAGTTTGTGTCTAGGGCTTGAGCAGCGAGCTAAAACTAAAGGAGTTGTTGAACATTTTGCCATGTATTTGTAAGAACTGTTGCTAAAAAATCAAGCTCAAATATGTTACTCCAGCTCTAGCTGGTGATATGTCATTATGAAGCCACAGAAATAGTCATATATTTTGAGCAGTGTACAGAATACACATGACAAACAAGAACAGGAGTTGGTTTTTTAAGGTAGGGAGGGGCCTGGCTTACAATACAAAACGTGGTTTACCTTATCCACCTGCATTGGAGTATTTTTTTAATATCAGTTCAATGGAAATCCTTTTCTGAGATAAGCCAAGATACTGAACTGTCCTTTCAAATGTCACATGTGACCATACATTAAGTGATGAAGAAAGAAACCTGTAAGAAAAGGCTCTAGCAAAGCTTGGACAAACACCAAGCCTGTGAGTATAAATCTCCCTCGTCCAGCAGTTATAACCAGAAAATTTTATATAAGCAAGTTTGCTTTGTTTTACCTTTAAATATCACTGTATAACTGATGCATTATAATGTGCTCTAGGAAAAAAATAAATTTTTTTAGAGGCAATGGAGAGAAAATAAGATATCTTTGCAGTAGGCATTAAAAAAAGTTTATGCACAACTTTCTACACAGTGTTTTACTACAAGGTCAATGTTAGTATCTTATAATTTAGCTAGGATCCTGGAAAATAAATATATTGTTCTGAGGAAGGACAAATGTGCAAAGTTTTTCATTGTAAGGGATCTCCTCATGCCTCTTTAAGTAGGATTTGTAGAGTAAAAAAAAAAAAATATATATTCCCCATTGGTGATGAAAAGAGAGAGCTGACTTACTGTAAAAGTCTCATTTAATGGCTTTTGCATTGTAAAGAAGATGACAATTCCAAAGGAGAAGGAGCAGCCTTTGGCTTGTCAGTCTTAATGAAGTGCACTCAGTACACAGCTTCTATAAAGACGGATATCAATAATAAGGTAGGCATAACTGATGAGTTTGGGATCTATTTGCATAAACTGGTACTTATGCTTCTGAAATGCTCACATTACAAATACTGAAACCATACCAATTTCATTCTAACAGATTTAGCACATTAAAAGACTGCTATTTATCTACATAAATAAAATTTCTGTGCTGGGTATGAAATGGTGCTTCAGGGGTTTCCATCTCTCCAACTTATAACAACACAATCAGAACCTTTAGGAACACAGCAATATTTATCTCTGGCTTTAGCTACAAATTTTGGGGGTGGGTTATTTATTATGATTGTTCTAGATAGAATAGAACTGGAGATACAAGACTTTGGATGATAAAATACACTGCAAAAACAGTCAAGCTAAATTGTTGTGGTTGTTTGGTTTTGCAGGGCTGTATAGAGGGGGTTTAGATTCTCAACAGCACTATATTCCTATCTGTTAATGCGTGGCAAGAGTATCTATTTGAATCACAAATGGATATTTTTTCCCCATGAGTCCTCTGCAAGGATTCATCTGCAGCATCATTAATCTACTCTGCTTTGCTGCACACAGTGACATCCACTGGTGCAGAGCATTTTTGCTGCAAGAATCACAGAAATACCATGTGTTGTGATTGATTTAGCTTTTGAAAGCAATTTCATTCACTTCTACACTATTTAATGCAGCACAGCATCTAATACTGCTTAACTTTAGGCATGCAAATATTCCCACAAGGAAATGAGTTTAAGTGATTTGCTCCTCGGAGCCAGGGTACCTTGTGAGACTCAAACTTGAAAAATACATGAAGTTCCATGTTGGAAGGACTCCCATTTCTTCTGTCTGGTTTGTGTCTCTACTTGCCGGGAGAGCATAGTACACAATTTATGACTACCTGCAGGCTCAACATCTGTTTCTCTTTTCTTTTTTTTTCTCCTCTCCACCTTCCACAACTGGCCCAGAGTTCATGCAGCTGAGGAAGAAGTTGAGATACAGGATGAAGCATATTTTGTTCCACAATCTTGTGTCACTTTCTGCCAACATGACAAAGCCTGGCAATCTGAAGAGTGGAAATTACCTTCCCCAGGAATCAGCATGTCTGGGCTTTATGGACCCAAGAAGATGAACAGCAACAGATAAGCCAAAGCCTTTCTGGACTGCACTTATTTCAAGCCTCCTGGAAAAAACACAGTTTAACAACACAGTTCAGTGCCTCTCAGATGTGTTGGAGTCATTTCACGCATTCAGTGCAGCACCTGCAAAAATTTCATAATAACACGGGCAGAAATGCAGGTGTTCTGCATATAACAAACTAATCCCTCTCTATCCCTTGAGGTTATGGTGATGTGTGTGATGGTGTATTGTTTCAGGGAGCAAAATCACAGATGAGTGGATTTGGGGCAAACTAGAAATCATATGTAATATCTCTAAACTAAATAATAACCAACCAGCTCAACAGGATTCCTTTTTGTGCAGCTGTAAGATGAGGAAGGGATTACTGATGGATGTATTTACAGTTAAATTACTAAGTTTGCTCAAAGATGTAATAAATTAAAATGTGAGTTTGTTTTCAATTGGAGAGTTCAAAGTAATTTTTCTTTCACCTGTGATTTAAAGATTACAATGATATATACTGAAGAGTCTTTGAAATTAGAATACATTTTGAACTGAACATGTAAAAAATAAAAAAATCTGGCTATTTTTGAATTTTAAAAAAAGTGAAAATATGTTCTTCCTAATAATATTTAATATTAGGTATTTTCTGAAATTAATTTTTAAATCAACAGTTATGATAGTAATATATACTAATATACCACCAAACTCTATAATCCATGTCAGTTTCCATGTCTAAATATTTGCAATAATTTTAAAGCAGCTTTGAATACTGAGACTAATTTTTTTTAATGAGTCTCCTCCAAAACCCTAAACCTGTCAAAAATTGCCAGAATACCTCTAGCTGACTGCTCTGTAAAGTTGGTGTGTTACAACTACAGAGAGCCTCCTTTTCCTTTATATCATGTTATGCACCATTAGGAAACCTGTCAGCTGAATCCCAAATCTGTAGTCTCTGGTTCTAGTGACAGCTTGCAAAGTAAAAAGAGCAAAGTCTTGCTCTTCACACAATAGATTTTTATCTTCTTTTCAGTGCATACACTTTAGAAAAAAACCTTTTTTGGACCTTTTTTTTTTTAAACTGGGCAAATTTGATTCAGAAGAAACAATTAGCAGGTGTCGAAAATAAATTCTTTCAACTGACTGTGGACTTTTTAAGTTAAATTTATACTTTTCAGATCACATAGTTCCAAATAAGCATACAAATGTTGATTTTTTTAATACTCTTCCAACTACAAAAACCTCTCAAACACAAGGAGATAAGGATCCTGTGAAATCCAGAGTTGCAACTAAAACAAGCAATCTTAAAATCTGAAAAAAATACAAATTATAATGTGCATAGGGGTTAATTCCTAAAGTAAGGGGAAGTCCACGTTACTTTCATATCATTATTTGTTTCTTCCAAAAACTAAGATGTTGTCTGATTATCTAGCTAAATACCAGCTTCATTTCACCCTATTGTGATTTTTTTTTTTTTTAATTTAAAAGAGATGGGTGCTGGTGTAACACAGAGGGTTTCTAACATAAATATTCTACTGGACATATTACTTTTGTTCTTTGAATATTTTGGTCCTTTAATTTACAAGGCTGCTATTTATATCTCTTCTAACATTACACAGTATAACAGAAGCCACTATTTTAGCACCCAGAATTCAGTTCCCTGGTGCAACCCAGTGTCTATTCTAATAAGCTTGTGCAGCTGCTATTTCTCCATGGGTGCAGAAATGCAGCTGTGTATTCTCTAGCAGATTGCCAGTGCCATGGAAAAGTCATAGTGTATGTAAAGCTCTTGTCTCATTTTCCCCTGAAGCCCATCAAAAAAATACAATCAAGTAGTGATGCTGGAGCAAAGCTAAAGGACTGACAAAGGTCACACCTGAGAATGAGGGAAAGACACTTGCCTTCATAATATTCAGCACATTCAACCATTCAGTAAATGCTAATTTAGTATCCATCCTTGGATCTCAACCATCTCTCTCATTTTATCAGGGAAGATTTTGCTAAGAACTAAAAACCACTCTACCTCTATTCATGTCTTCTATCCCTCAGCCATAATTTTATATTTTTTCTCACACCACTCTTTCCTCTCAATTTTAATACCAAGTTTACTGCAATGTCCTTAAAAGTTCCATAGTATTTGCAGTGATTATATTATAAGCAGGTATTTATAACCTCACATAAGAAAGAACTATATAGCAATTATTCTGTTTTGTTTAAAATTTATATGTAATGTTGCACCCTTGAGAGACTTTAGTTCACCTTTCCCTGCAATACCCATTCAATCCCCATTGAATCAAAGTATGTACAGGGTTTGGCTGAGGCACTGTTATTTTTCTGCACAGTGGCTGGTGTGGGGCTGTGTTTTGGATTTGTGCTGAGCACAGGGTTGACAGGACAGAGCTGTCACTGTTATTGTGGAGCAGGGCTCTCTCAGAGGGCCTTTTCTGCTCCTCACCCACCAGCGAGGAGCGTGGGGGTGCACAAGGAGTGGAGGGGGACACAGCTGGGACAGTGACCACAACTGACCCAGGGGATACCCCTGACCATATGGCCTCATGCTTAGCTTGTAGGGCAGGGGTCAGGAGGAAGAATGGGGGACATTTGGAGCGGTGGTGTTTGTCTTCCCAAGTCACTATTAAGTGTCATGGAGCCCTGCTTTCCCGGGATGGCTGAATACAGGAAGTTGTGTTTGAATTCCTTGTTTTGCTTTGCTTGTGCAGGCAGCTTTTTGCTTTGCCTGTTCAACTGTCTGTCTTTATCTCAACCTTCTAGTTTTTTCACTTTTACCCTTCCAGTTTTCTCCCTCATCCCACCAGGGGAGAGTGAGTGAGCAGCTGCATGGGGCTGAGTTGTTGGCTGGGCTTTAACCACGACACAGACATATAATTAGAAGAAAAAAAAGAAAGTTATTTAGGTTTGGGTTTACTGCATTTGGTATCTATGCAGATCGATTAATGTTTAAAAAAACTTCTTAGTGAAAGAGAGGTTTTAAATTTGGGCTATGTGATTCCACATGTTTATAACATATTGCCATCTATTGGCAAAAGGGAGAAAATGCCAGCTTTTTGGTCTGAACGTTTTCATTGGAAGTAAAAATCCTCCTCCTTCAAGCATTCATACATAATGATTTTTTGTATGTGTACAGAACTGACATATAATAAAGTTTTATATGTTATTTGTGCAAGGTACATCATAGAGTCCAGTTCTTCAAAACTGAGAAACATAATAATATTCAATATAATGCTTAGAAAGATTTACCTTAAAACAAATACTTTCTCAGTAGTACATATAAAACATTTATGCCCCATACTCATATCTGTTGAAGGGTGAGTGTGTTACAGGTAGCATGTTTCTGTGCCACAGGTCTAACACTGCTAACTCACAACACAAAACCCAAAAGAGATGAACTTTGCTGTTCTGTATGATTATCTCTGCTATGCCAAATTTGTAATTAAAATCTCCACTAACTGCTACTTGTCCCTTCCTCCCCATGGACGTACAAATAATCCACTGCTGTGCCAGCACAGGGTCAGCTGGTGAAAGCCCAGCGGGAAATGCTTTGATTCAGCATGAGGAGACCCTACATCCGTGAATTAACACAATATATGGCTTTCTTACCAGGACATAAATACATTAAAGATGAATTTTCAGTCATGATGACAGCTAAATAAGAAGTTAACATGTAGTAGATATCCTTGAGAATATGTATGCACTTAAGTTACTTAAAAATAAAACCAAAACCAGCCCTTTTGGATATTTTAGAGACTCAAAAGTAGTTATTTCAACAGAGTCAAAAGCTTCTGTGTTGTTTTTCTGCAGTTTCCCCCTTGAAAGTTAATTTAATTATTTGACTTACCTGCCCAGTAATTTCAAGAGGCCCATAGTAATTTTACTGCATGGATTGTAAAATGTCACATAAACTAATAATATACTGAAATATTAACTGAATGTTACAAAAATCAATATGAGTCAAAGGTAGAGGAAGAGAAGGAACAAGTGAAAATTAAACATCGGATATACCACATGGATCTGAAGGATGATGGATAGGCTAAGGGTTAAGATTAAAAAATGAAAGTTCTAGAACATATTGAAAATTAAAGAAAACCAACTGACAGATAATTATTGAACCTAAACCTGCAAAGACATGCATCAGGGGAACAAATTACACTATTCAATATTTAATTCACTAAGTTTTTGTTGGTTTTTTCTTCCCTGGAGCAGGCTAACTTCTGATTTGATCTACATGGCCGGATGGGGATGTTAGAAGATTTAAAATATTTCTCACTCCCACTTTGTTGCCTGCCAGTGCCACAGAATGGACAGTGGGGGAAGGGCCTTTTCCTTCCTCCACAGGGATGGTAAAGAACAGGAAAAGGTCACATCCCAACTTTCTTCCACTTATGACCTTAGCAGACAGCTATGCCAGGGATGTCTGTGGAGTTTTCTGAGGAACACTTCCTCCCCAGATACGAGAATGTGGGATACAGATCAACTCCAGTGTAATCCAGCTGCTAGCTCAATGCCTCCTGAACCACTTTCCTGTCCTCAGCAAAGTCACATTTCAGTTGTTCTTATTCCCAAAAAATAAAGTTGATAGGCAACTTCAAATAAAAAGAAGTCTAATATTAATAAAACCCAAGCCCTGTTATGACCTTTTTAATATTTTTATAAGTATATATATAATGGTGATATAACTGTGTCCCCACCCCAGAGTGATCAGCCCTGGGAAGAGTCATGTAGAACAGGAAACTTGTTTTCCTGCTCTGGAGAACATGCTGAGGTCACAAAAACATCCTCTGCTCCAGGCTGGAGCAAACCCAAGAATTTTGACTTCTTTTAATGAGATAAAGAGAGTAAAGTATTTCTGAAACTCATCTGGGATATTCTGACTTCTTCTGAATGGAAGAAAACTACCAAACCACCTCTCAAGTCTACAATCTGTCCACCAGTAGACCTCCCTCCATGGATTTTTCTTAGGGAAACTCTCCCCTGAAAGTTTTACTGCAGATCATATAGTCCCACAGGAAGTTTTATTCCATAAAAAAAATTCACTGCTGTCAGCTGGGAATAAAGTTATAGGCTGTAAGGCTAAAGATAGTGTTGTATTTTTAGTTCTGTCCCCCTGCTCAAACTGTGACCTACCATTAAGTCACTTAAAGATGTCTCTAAAGCAATGAATAATTCAGAAGGCTAATTTTCTTCCAGTTTTCATTCAATCAACTACATTTAAAAATGTGCTTCCTTTCTTACATCACTGCTCAGTTTTTGCCTCTTCCCAACAGTGAGTTGCCATCTCTGCGTGTACTTTAAAGAGAGCTGTAAGTATGACAAATAATGTTAATGAGCTATTATCAAAAGCTGGTCACCTCCCTGTGACTTTTTCAGCTTTCTGCCAGAATACGCCAAAACTCCTTTGTAATATATGTACACTCTGAATGCATTGAAAAGGGAGTACATAACTCACTCAGGCCTTTTCTTCTTGAGGGCAACGGTTTGCCTTAATCCGTCACCATAGTCCAATAAGGCTAATGCAGTGTTCTACTGCAAACTGTTATGAACATACTTTTCATTTTATAATGTCTTTCATCCAACAGAGATGGACCCCAAGGTGTTTGAGTGATTGCGTTATATGGTGTGATAATAACAGTACATGGATCACTACACTCATGCTGAAATATAGACTCCTCTAGGTTGGAAAGCAGCAGACATCTCCCACTGCCAGGAGCACTATGCAGTATATTAAGGCAGAAATGAAGGCTACTTTATCCTCTTGTGCCCACAGGTGAAAGCAGATAGGCTGGACTGTATTTCCTTGTGATACAATTTAGCTGGAGAATGAGAACCAACAGTGTCAGAAATACAGCCTGAATCTTAATCACTTCTGAGAATATATTGTTTCCTTGTGTTAGAGTTGAAAGAGAGTTTAAACTGTACAAATCCAAGGCCAGCTCTGCCTTAATCTTGGCCTCAGCAGAGTTCAGGGCAACCTGAGGATCGCCTGCTACCTGTCAGGAGAATCTCATACTCTTAAGAATACCAATGTGGTCCTGCTCTGATCATAACAGGGGCTACTGGAAGGGAAGGCATTAGGACACAGCAGTCAGCTCTTCCTTCTGAAGAGAGGCTGATAAATTCCATTCCTTTGGTGATGCTGGAGACCACTGGCCCCTTTATTTCATGTGCTTACCTGCATTCTCTGTATGCATTGCTAGGTTATTGTTCTATATTTCAGATGTGCAAATCTCAGGTAGGTATCATTACGTATACAATGTGCAGTAGCACTGATCAAGTTGGAGGTCCTACCTGCTAAACCCTAATGTACATATATAAATCAAAACGAGGAAAAAAGCAGAGGAGAAAAATAGATTCAGTATATGCACTTAATTCTTCAGTTTTATCCACTTCTTGAACTAAATGCTGCAGGTTAAAAATGCCACTTGACAGTTATCATACCCTATCTCAGGACACTTTAATATTTGTGTTGTGGTTTTAGTAGTGGGGAGGGGACTATAAAGATGGCTCCTGTGAGAAGCTTCTGGAAGCCTTCACCATTTCCAGCAGAGCCAAACTCTGATGGCTCTGAAGATGATGGACATGCCACTGGCCTAGCCTGGGCCAATTGGAAAGGTTGATTACGCCTCCGTGATGACATATTTAAGAAAAAATCAAAATAAAGTGTGCACGGAGCTGCTTTAGTTAGAGAAGAGGAGGATGTGAGAACATGTGAGGGAAACAACATGGAGGCACCAAGGTCAGTGGAGAAGGAGGGGGAGGAGGTGCTCCATCCAAGTGCTGGAGCTGAGATTCCTCTGCAGGCCGTGGTGAGCCCATGGTGAGGCAGCTGTGTCCCTGCAGCCCATGGGGTCCAGGAGGGATGCAGAGATCCACCCGCAGTCTGTGGGGGAGGTGCCAATGTTAGAGCGGGTGGATGCCAGAAGCCACAGCAGCCGTGAAGGTCAGGAGAAGCCCCAGTAGCCGTAAGATGCCAGAAGAAGCCGTAGCAGCTGCAGCCCAGTGACAGAAAGACAGACTGAGAGAGAGTCACACAGTTTGTGGAGGAGGTGCCCACGCTGTAGCAGGTGGATGTCGGAGGAAACTGCAATCCAGGTGGGAGACCCGGTTGGAGAGAGAGGGGCCCCCTGCTTCCATGCTGGAGCAGTTTGTCCTTGGAGGATTGCATCCCATGGATGAGTAAACCCACGCCATAGAAGTCCACAGAGAACTGTCTCTTGTGGGAGAGACCCCATGGCAATGCAGAGGAAGGACTCTTCTCCCTAAGCAGGGGAGGAAGATCCTGGAAATGGACTGACCTGAACCCCCACACCCTTCCCCCCTCGCACTGTTGGTGGGAGGGAGGGAGGGGTGGGGAGGGAAAAGAATGGTGTCTTTTAAAGGTTCATTTTTACTTCTCATATCCTCCTTCTAACTCTGTTAGTAATAAATTTCACTTTGCAACTTAAGGTGAACCTGTTTTGTCCTTGGAGCATTTCCTCCTGGTTCCTTATCTCAACTCATGGACCCTTGTGTTAATTTTTTTTTTTCTTTTTTCCCCCTCTCCTTCCCTCCTCTGCCCAGCTGTGGCAGGAGAGGGAACGAGTGAGCTGCTGCTGTGGGTGCTTGGCACTTGGCCAGAGTCAAACCACGACAACTTGAAATAAGATACTCTTGTAGAATTTAGCATTAACTTTCAGGTAAAGGGAATGCTGTTGCTGAGCAAAAATGTGAGCTCAGCCACTAGCTAGTAAGCGTGTGTGTTCAAAATCTTCCAGTGCTCCATCCTAAAGAGCCTGTCTTTACTTCCTCAGACACACAAAATAGTCAGACAAGACTCTCCTCACTATATTTCTGTCATAACTGAGAAACAGTGACTTCTTCAAGCCTCATAAGAATGGAGAAACTACTATTTTGATTTAATGCAGAAGCCAATCTCTTAGACTGACCATATCCAGATTTTCTAAAACTTATGGAAGGCCTTTTCAGTGACCAGTGAGGGGCTAACTTGGATCTGTGAGTTTTGAAAGAAAAAACTTCATAGGATGTCACTATAAAGACTGTTCTAAAATAGGCACCATCTTTTAATGGGTTCAGGGCATTCTTACTGACCCAATCAACTACTACACATGGCTGGTAGAGTTCCATGAGCCTACTGCAGATACCGTAGGAATACCCTTAAACAAGAATAAGTGTGGAAGGGATCCAAATCAACAAACTTTTAGAATTCCTACATCAACTGAACTAACTGGATAAAAAGAATAGCAGCTGGCTAAAGAGTCCATGTATACTTGCAGTGAAGAATTACCCTTTTTTCAGGATTCTTTATGTACTTCTTTACTTTAAACTCTTGGGTTTGTGCCAGTAACATACAGCATGCCACAAATATTTTAAACTCCTGTATTTTTAAATTTAATTATCTGCTAATTCTGCTGTAACTGAGCAAAGTTCATTTTTCATGATTTCAGTACACAAAACATTGAGTTCAACTTTCCCATTTATTTTCTTCTCATGAATACTACATCAATACTTTATTCTGAGGTGAAAGTGTTCAAAAAAGTAATAAAATTTGCATGCAGATAAACACTCTTATATTAACAGTTCTTCTTTAGTTATTTTTTTAGTGTATTCTAGCATTCCTGACTCAGTTTAGGAAATAGAATGGTTGATGTAGAGAGAACAGAATGAATTTATTAGCATCTATTTACAAAATCTGTAAGAAAATGATTCACCACTAATTCATCTGTGTAATTTGAAAAAAAACTACTTTAAGATCAACATTAAACAGCACAAATAACAGTTCCTTCATCATAAAAAGAAATAAAACAAGTCCAATGAGGACTTAAAAACACCCAAGAACTTAGAGGTAACAGATCTCTTCAAGACTTGAAACACTATTAAGTGGTTGAAGATCAACAGTTCACACCTCTCTGGAGCCCAGACTCTATATGATGACCTTCTAGGTGAAATAATGCAAACAAATATGAATTTAACATCTTTATAAAGTATTAAACTACAAACTGAAGAACAAAGCCTGTACCTTTCAGGTTGTGGTTTTGTAGTTTTCTTGAACTAACAGATTCTTCCGATTATTATTACAACTTATACTTCTGGGGACAATGACAACTGTACTTCTCTTGTTGAGAAATAAGTGCCCCAAATTATTCTGTCCTGGCAATAGCATGTAACAATCTGCTTTTGAAAGCCTTTTGGGCCTTGACCTTGCAAACATTTGCATTTTTGTTTAACTTTAAGCGCCCCAGTAATTCTGCTGAGCTCAGTAACTGAACAAATGAGAATGACTGACAGCTGTGGGCTGCGGCAATGCTGATGGGAGGAACAGCTCTGCGTGTGTTCCCCTTTGTTTGGAAGTGAGGAATCCTCCTGGCCCAACCAGAGCAGCTGCTGTTACGAGAAAGGATCCCTTTCCCAGGGAACTGAAGCAGACAGGAATGAGAAGAAATGAAGAACAAATTACATTCAGAGAAGTTCCTTTTGGGGCAACACTGAAGAATTCATATGCTTTATTTTACAATCTCCCCTCTTGTTTTCTCTACTTTATTATAAAGGTCATAAACTTCAGCTTGCTATGTGAGGGCTCATATACCTGCAGTGATGAAGACCATGCACTAAACTGTTTTCAGTGTTATATCTGATCGAAATCTTGGGGTTTTTTCTGTTATTTTCTTTGATTTTTACACCAATTCCTCTATTCCTCAATCCTTAGATAATCAGACAGTGCTGTAAAAATCCATACACTATGAACAAAATAAAATATACTACTGAGTCTAGACTTTTCTTACTAATTTGAAAATTACAACAGCAAACCAATTAGACAGTTTTACAAGCAGTTCCAATGTATATTAGATAGCAGAATTCCACCAAACAAGCATCACCACATGTGTGACCCTGTAGCAGAGGCAATAGGGGCAACATTAAATTTCCATTGGTATTCTGCATGTCTAGAGGCTGGAAAAAACACTGCTTCTTCAAAATTTGGCTTTATGTGGGAACTACAGCCACAGACAACAGTGGGGAGACTCTTCCAGAGGTGACCAGCAGCTTCTTCTGACATAGAGGTATCAGTGGTGTCCTGGCAACAAGGAGACCCTGCTTTGCAGGAGACAACTACCTGATCCTCTGCATCTCCCTTCTATGAAAGGTGACATCTCCAAGGTCTGACCATGTTGCCACTGGGACCATTAACCTTAAAGATTTTCTGTCCCTAACTTCATTGCAAACCAGAGAGTAGAACATGTATCTTGAAATATGTCCTGTTAGTCACTGCATATACATTTATTTTAGGAAATGCATTCATAGCTAACATTTAATACCTCCAAGGTGGTACACCCAGAAGTGGTTACTTTATGCAAGAGCTAAAAACCCATACAGAGAGACTACAGTGGGAATATGGATCCTGGATAAGAATATATAATATGACTACTTCTGTTTGACAAAATAGACTTTTCACTCAGTGCTGCACAGAAAGAAAGATGGACTTCCAAACAAGCAACGCTTAAAATCCTGTGTAGGCCAAATTCTGCCATGCAGACCACAAAACACCAAATATCCCAACCAGAAGTACTCAAAATGATCTACAGCCATTCAGACACTGACCATTGATTGTCAAGACCAAAAGTGGAACAAGGCTGACATTCAAATGGAGTCCTTAAGCCTTTTCTCAGTAAATACATACTGAGAACAGAGCGGGTGGAAAGGAAAGGGAAGAAAGTTATTTTAGCCATTCCTGGTACAGTAAATCTTGGGATCTGAATAACAAGCAACAAATATATTTATTCAGCGTGGGACTTGGCTAACTTTGGAACTGTTTAATTTATCTATCTTATATTGAGATGAATCACTCTCAGGAAGTGTTTCTGAAGGGAATGAAGCCCAGCTAGCCTCAAGTGAGACAACTAATAGATGTCTTTGCTAAGACAGAAGAATTTCCTATCTTTTATCTCTACTGTCTCCTATAATAGTACTTTAAACATAGCGTCAGCTCCTCAGAGTCAATGAAAATTCTTCTGTTAACCAGGTATCCTGGAAGCCACCATCCTATACATGTATTAAAATGCAGAAGTTGGGAGGCTCTTAAATCCATCAGAGAATTGCCTTTCAGATAAAGCAAAACCAGCAGATTAGTCATGCTGCTTTAATGCAAATAATTGCAGTCCTTGCTTACATTTTCCATGGCAATGCCCATCTTTTGTGAGATAATGCCTTTAACCATTACCCAGCACAAGCTTCACTGAGTCTTAGTGGACTCCCTGAATCCCAGCAGTGTTAATCCATGATTAACTCCTAGATCTGTTCACAGGTCTGCTCTTTAAACCTCAGAAAATGTAATTCCTCTTGACTGCTGCTTAATAACTTGTTTTCCTGCTCCCCTTTCTTCACAATTTAAGGCATTGCTTTGCTCTCATTCCTTGCTGCCTCATGGTGCATCAGTACCCCACACAAAAGAAGGAACATCATTTCTGTGCTGCTGTCAGTCAGAACGAAAGCCACTATTTATGAGACACCCAGGTTAGAATCCACCAGAAATAGGATATGAAATAACAGTGTCTAGTGCTGCACCAAAATCAGGATGATGGTCGGACTATAAAATTTTAGAATAAAAAAATATGTTTTTATGTTATATTTCAAGTATTTCTACCGCTATTAGCTTTAATTACACAACCAAATCTTCTGCACCATCACAGCAACAACTAGTAATAGTAACTGTCAAGAGAATTCAGTTGCAAAGACCTATCCTGAAATGCAGAGATTCAAGAATAGTCTGTTTATTAATATGTATGTATATTAAGCATCTAGAATTTTAGTATACATTACAGAACTGGAAAGAACAAAGGAACAGAAGATAAGGTTGAATAGAAACTAGATCTACTTGATGACTCTGGTTCTTGGTGAGACTGACAGAATTGAAAACATTTACAAATGTCATAACCACATTGTAATTTCAAAAAAAAGTGTTTACTGTGGTACTTCACATTCAAAATGATAAACTGTGTCATAAAAAAGTCAATTTTGTTTTAACTAGGCTCTCATAAATGTAAGATATTAGATACATTTAAGAAAAAAAAACCCTACATATTTGGCTTTTTTGGCTATTTCAGGGAAAAAGTTCCCTGAAAATAGTTCAGATTTCACATGAAGTAGGTATGCAGGAACTGAGTAATCTCATACTGGTAGGGACAGACATAGCAAACACAGGCAAGTTTAAGCATTTGTTATAGAACTCTCTGATGCAGCATAAAAATATTTGAAATATTCGTTGGCTCCCTCATAATACAGAAATGTCAGCTACTTTTTCCTTTTAAATTTACTTTAATGTAAAGTTATTTAAGCATGAAGTTAACATTTGAATAGAAGAGAGATATTTCACATAGACAGCTTGGGGGGAAAAAAATAATGCCTTGGTTCTTATCACAATGAGCAGCAGGGAAAAAATATTACAGTACAAAAACCAGGGAGACATAAAGATCAGGGAAACAATAGAAAGAGAGAGCAAAGTAGGAGGAGGTAGAATAAATAAGTCCCAAGAGAAAGAGACTTTACACAAATCAATATGGAAAGTTCCAGCCCAGGTCTCATTACGCAGAATGGTTGACTGAGGAATTGAATTAAGGTTTGCAAAGGTGAATGGGGATAAAAAAAAGAATTGCTCTGCGGTCAGGAGCCTTTGCTTTTCAACTTTTTCAGCCATCTTCAGTAGAGATTTTGCTGTAGTAAATTCAGTGTGTACCCAGAATAAACCAACTGGGAGTAACAAAAGAAATTCAGGTGTAATTTTCATTTTAAATGCTTCTACCTCATTGAAACAAAATGCAAAGAGAGAGGAACACTAAACCTCACTTTCTTCTGTCTTCTTCATATTATTGTATCTGTAATTTATCTGTATGAAATACAATAAAGCTGCATCCAGTTTAACAATTAGAAAGCAAGGGCAGAAGAATGTATTAAAAAAGTATATGTCACACATTGGAAAAAGTTTAAAAAAGACAGAAATAAGAATTATGATTAATATGGGAGAAAATTAAAACCATGTGTGAGTTCAATGAAAAAAAAACTTATCAAAAAATAAGTAAGTTCATGTGTTGAATAAAGGTACTCTACAATCTTAGTTGTCTTAAAAATAGATCTCCATTTCCATCACTTGTTAGTCTTGGCATAACTGCAGAATTTTGTTCCCATTGCATATTTAGACCTGACAACTTTTACATTACTTTTTCTTCCTGGAAAGTTCAAGCTAATTATTGATGCAGTGACCCTCTTTACCTGAGCATGGATTGCTCTGGGAATCAAGAGTTGGCAGAACAATCTGCACATCGTTCCAACAACTTCTGCCATTATCTTTGCTAACCCAGAAGGCCGCCAAAAGTCAAATGTGACCTTGAAGCGTAGACAAATGTTAACTCCTTGGAATTATGACTAAAATCCTTTATCAGAATTAATTCCTCTATGATTCATTGGTAGTTTAACAACATACTTCCTCCAGATGTTCCCTTGTTGTAGATATCCTTACATGTTCCCCTTATTTTACAGGCCCAAAACAGTTCCTCAAGATAAATTTGGTAATATTTTTGGTATACTTACAATTCATATTACTGCAGATTATGTATAAATTTATGAATTCCATTATTAAAATTAAGCACTATTTAATATTAAACTAATTTCTCCTACTGGAGTCGAAGTAAAAACTATTGAACTCAAGGACATGTTTGGACAACTTTTAGTACCAGAGAAATATACTCTGCATTTTGTGGAAAGAGAGACCACAGGTTTATTTAACATATTCCTTTAAAATCCTTTGCATGAAAGAAGATAGAAGAGCCATCATTAGGCTTTTGTGACTGTTACATTCACATGGAATAAAAGTGTATACTATGGCAATAGATGTTTACTATGAATTCAGTTAAGGTCAAGATACTTTGATAATGAAAATAATGTATATAAACCTATATGGTAAGGAGTCATGAGACTTGTTCCTGAATCACAATGTCTTGCAGTCATGTTAGTGCTTGTGAATAAAATGAGAGAGAATATAAGATGTTGCGGGCTAACATTAGGAGTGTTGTTCCATCAGTGTTATGCTCATTTTCTTTTCTCTGCTCTATACAAGTTGGATCATAATCATTTCCTGAGCACTAGAAGCCAAACTAAGACTTCCTTTGTCCCTGAAAGGTTTATGTTCACATTGGAATGTATGTTAAGAGATAGAATATATTTCTTTTCAAAATATTGTAATAAATCACATCACAAAGGTCAGAGCTGTGGTTGCAGACTTCATTATGTCAAATCTTGATTTTTGGAATTGGTGATGTAAGCTCAGAATAGTGATTAGCAGAAGGAATCCAGGAAAGAATGGTATGTATTTGCTTTTTATCAGCTGAAGGCAGCTTTCACATTAATTTTAATTATCAACAGACTTTTTTACATCTTCATAGGATACTCACCTACAATCTATCTTCCACAAATGTTCTTAGTCTCTAACATTTCTGTCATTCCTACATCTCCTGTCCTTTCTTACAGAATTTTCAAATGACAACCTGAGTACTTCTATATTACTACTCCTTTTGACCTTTCCACAAAGTTTTAGCAAGCTAGATCTCTCTTTGTTTCATATTCCCCAACCATTTTCTGCCTCCTGCAGGACTAATTTTTTTTCATCTTGATGACCAATTAGAGCACTTCCTTGTTTGTCTTTGTATGGATAACAAGTTCCTCAGGAAGGTTTTGCAGGAAAATGGAAAAGGAGAGAAAAAAAAGTTTATTTTAAAGAAAATCTGTAACAAGGACCAGCATGATCAAAATGCATGTGCCCCATGAGGGGGGAGGAGACCAAGACACAAACAACTCTCAGAAGAGAGCAAGCTGAGCACCAGTGAAGATATATTTGGATGCAAGTCCATTCCTTCTTGTATTCTCTATTGCCCCCAGTGTTTAGGACATTAACAAGGAGAATACATAAGCCTGGAAAAGTGCTAGGACTTGGGTGTTGATTTTGTCTGTGTGATTAATATACTACTTATTGTCCTTTTGTCTTTCCGGGATGCACTCCGACATCACTGAAACTGAGTTACATTTTCATAGCGCAAACTGAAATGAAGTTTGCTGTTTTGTAACTCTGACAACAGCATGTGGTACTGCAACTACTGCCAGCCACCATTATGAATGGAGTCTAAAAACACTGCTTCTAAGTTTGTTACATCTCTAGGAAGTCTCAGCCCATGTCCTGGATTAGTTCTGGTAGGTGCAAGTGCCAGAATTGGAGCACAGTCTGTTAATTGGCAGTAAAATGAAGGACTTTTTTCCCTCCAATGAAATATCAAAAGTTCATTCCACTTAAAAAAAAAAAAAAAATCAAAACAAAAAAACCACATTATTTCAACCTTGCCAGCAGAGATAATTCTCTAATGGCAGATTCAAAGCAGCAGACAGCACTTCCTAGTAAGGATGAAAGATCAGGCTAAGAAATGGCAGCTTTTCTCTCTTATTGTTCCCTTCCTGGTTGTGGATCCTCTCAGAAGACTCCCTTATCCTCACCTCTTTTTTCTTTTTTAGGGGTGGCAAAGTCAACATCACTACTTTCCCTTTCCACATTCAGAAAATGAAGGTGGAAGCAAAGAGGTTTATCTTCTCTACATTCTGTAATCCAAACTAGAAGTTCTGTCAACTCTGTCAAGTGATTTTATGCATCAATTTCTGTTGTATGTGAAAACCTACCCAGCTTATACAAAGGCTATGTAGAATAGCAACCATAACTTCAAAATATCATAAAACAATTAGAGTTGAATGGATGTGACCTGAAGATAATAAGCAAGCAATATTACATCCCTATAACTTTGCACAGTTACCTCCTCTTACAATGCATATCTATTCATTTATCTGTTGCAATATGTTTCTAAATGTTGTGGTATCCAAGGTCCCATTAATGTGGCAAGGATTTAAAAAGTACTTAGAACCTGCCAAGGTATTTCTAATAGGCATTCCTAGCCTCTTTCCAGTTAGATTCAACCCAAGTAACAGAACAAAGCCAGTGCCACTCTGATAAAGGAGCCATTTCTACACCTGATAATAGACTTTTATTGTTTCATACTGTTGATCTCATTTATTCCATTTCTTAAATTTAGTATCATAAGCCAGGTGGTTGGAATTTTTACATCATAGGTTGCAAAGTGGCAGCAAACATCAGCCAGAGTACTTGTAAGATGTATAGCAAAGGAGTGATGAAAATTACAACCTTTGTCTTTCTCCTCATTGTGCCCGAGGTCTGCCACTGACCTCTGTCAGCAATTCAGCATATGCACTGCTGAAGCATCCATCCCTTCCTGTCCAAGGCCCGTTAGATTTATAGCTGGAATTTAATTTAACTCTGTCTTCCTTTGCACTTCCCTTTCTTACCAAACGATCGCTTAACTGCTTCAGTTTCTGCTTTCCTGTGCAGAATAGGTGTGCTCTAGCAGACTGGACTAGAGATCTCTCCCACCTGGCCACTCTACAATCCGTGCCTGCACAGAAGCAATCAATAGACCTGTTCAGAGGAAAACCAGTCTAAACCGCGAGGGAGAGCCCGTATTTAGCCAGGGGGTATGCAGCCATCCAGCCCCGTCTGAGAGCCCGGCTGCGGCGGCAGCAGCTCCGATTCCCCGCAGCACCACGAGGTGTCAGGGCACAACCGCGGCTGCGGCGCGGCCGGGAGCGCTGCGGGACCCGCACTGCCCGGCTCGGCCCCGGCTCATGTACCGGCACATCCCCGGCTTACGCTCCGGCACAGCCCCGGCTCGGCCGAGATTCACTGGCGACAGAAGGAGAACGAGGCATCCCAAGCCCTTAAGCATGCACCTGCTCTTCAGTTGAGAACCTCTCCCTTCTTTCTCTTTCACTAACAGATTAATGAGTGTTCATTTTCCCCCCCCAATTTATTAGTAAGATTTAATACAAGATTTTTAAGGGGAGTGCGAGATAAGGAAGATAACTACAGGACTAGCAGAACAAAGTCCAGTTTTTAACTGACATTTCACGCCTTCTTTTTAAACAAAGTTCCACTTCTCTCATCTCCAAAATTAGCAGGCAGAAGGTTAGAAGGTGCTGGTTTCCAGAAAAACAATCCTACTTCCTACACTTCTTCAATTTGTTCCAGCAGAGTCCATCCCTACTCCTACTGGGCTGAATCTATTTAAAACATCAACTAATACTCTACACCTGCCTGCTTCCCTCCAACGGAGCAGGCACAGCTGTTTTCTCATGGTTTTAAGGTACCCATGTGCTTTGTTACAACGTGATAACCTTAGTGGTACATATTCTTCTCTCACAAACATTCCTGCAATGTAAGTCCAGGTTGGTGAAATAACCTTATAATGGAAACAGATAAATTGTCTAAAGCCATCTGTGGTCACCTCCCAACATTTTGCCTCGGGAAGGACGTGTTGAAAGTCCTCGCTGAACGACAGAATTCCTTCATTTGCAGCATCGTCCAAAACGAGATTTCCTGCTGCAAATTTTCACTGCAGAACTTCATTATTTCAAAACTGTTGATTTCTTTCCTCTGACCTATAGTGGTCTTTCACCAATGCATACCCAGTGACCTGCTCTTAGTGCAAAAGATATTTATTTTCATTTTTTTAAATGTTTATTCATATATCATATATAGAATTAAATTCTTGCTAAATTACTTCTAGAGAAGAACCGCGTTTAGGTGTTGTACAAAGGACAGGGGCAGCTACTTATGAAGGCAGAATAATTTAGCATTATTTAATATGAGTCCAAGTGATTCCACAATTTGAACTTCCAGTTATCCTTTAAGAAATATCTTTTGGTGCACTAAGCCCTTTTCTGATGAGACACATTGCTCAGGAAAGGACCTAGTCGCATTTAGGTGGAAGAAGATTCCAGTACAAGCCTAGAAGTATATCACAAAATAGGCAGATAAGTCTTTTGGTTTTCCTGTATTGAAGAGGACGATTAGAGGTTAGAAACCTTGAAATCGCATTTTCTGCAGATGGCCATGCACATCAGGTTTAGCTAAGCTACCCAGCTCCTTTGTTCAAGCAGAATAAGAACAGCATCGAGGATCCCAGGTGTGGATTGATTAAGCAATCAGTTGCAAATCTGACTCATGTACAGTCAATAGCAGCACAAGAGTTTCCAAGCCTTGTGCAAATTGTTTAGTAGGACAGTCATTTTACCATTGTGGGTCAGAAATGACAGATTGCAAGTGACTAATTTACAGTGTGACATCCCTTCCCAGAGCACAAGGAAGCTGTTCTCAAAAGGGGAAATACATGACTAATTATTTCCCCCATCTGCATTTCACTGAATATAAAGGATAATTTGCCCAGCTTTGTTTTGTTACTGGCTAATTGTGACCTGAATGATGTCATCTGAGTGAGTAAATGCCCCAACAGCAATACAGAGCTTGAGGGAGGCTGCAGATTTTCTAAATGTGGCCTTTGCAAAGTGAGGCCATAAAAACTTTGAGTTACTGAGCAATGATGGAGCTAGTAAATCTTCACTCTTTTTGTTTAACACTTCAGTTTCCACTTGCTTTTTTAGTTCCTCTCCTTTCGTTCAGACTTTTCCAAAACAGTTATTTGTCCCATACTGAGAACTTTCTTCCACTCCTCAGAAGAAATATAGGAAAAACTATGTAATTTTCCAAAAATAAGCAAGTCCCTTTTTGTCAATAGCCCAAGCTTTCCAGCCAAGAGAGAAAGATAAGCGGGCAACCACATACTTTTTGCCATGTTTGGGAAAAATGATCAAAACATGGTGAGTTCACAATACCTCGAAAGCCTCAACTTGCGAACACCAAAGAAAAATGAATATTTTCATTTAGCAGCAAATGGGAATGATTGTTTTCTGTGCAAAGAGCACACTGCGCTTTGGTGGCCAAATGGACTGTTTGCTTTTCTTTCTTCTGTGTCTCTCATCAAGTGAACTGAGACTATGGATGCCACTGACTGCCAGTACAGCATTGCTTAATTAGAAATTCTGGGCTGTAAAGAGTACATTATATCTTAGCAGGAAAGCTGCAGGAGGGAACAGGGATAGATAGACACAAATAAGGATGGCAAGTATGACTAGGTTGGAGCAGAGCAGAAAAGCAGGAAACTAGATCAATCAGAACAAAACGCCTGTGTAAAACTGTCTATAAATCACTACAAGACACATTTTTCTCTGGATCTTGGTACTCTGAACATTCTTGTTCTTCCACTGCTGTAAAATATCTGGACCACTGAAAATGTAATGAAAGATTTTCTCCTCTAGAGGGAAGAACTACCTACTAATGCCAGCAGTCTGTTTACTCAAGTGAGTAGTTTAGTTAGTGAACTCTGTTTACTCGTGACACCATTCCAAGCTGCCAGAATAACTTCAGCTAAGCAATTTTCTAACAGAAAATACAATTCTGTCAAAATCAAAATACATCAAAATTCAATCACTTTTGTCTACACTTTCTCCTCAAAAAAGAAGCAGCTCACTAATATCAAAGTATCTGATTATTCAACTTAAAAACAAATTCTTATTCCAATATACAGCTTTTTTTTCCCACTTGAATTTAAAGTAGGGACATTTCAGTCTTACAGATTGAAATGTCATGTACATCTGCAGCAAATTTATTAGGCATCTATTTCAGGAATAATATTTTGTACTTTGTTTGACACTGAAATAAAAATAAGCTTCAACATTGTGATGAAAAAAATTAAATATCATATTCTTTCCCTAGCTCTGTGATGTATATTATTTCATGTGTGGAGTTGTTTATTTTTTCCCGAAGGATCCTCACTTAATTCAATACAGAGGACATGCTAGAAAATGCATAAAGGTCTTTTTTCTCTGTTTTATATTTTTGCATTTTTCAGTAGCTGCTCTACAGAAGCGGTGACAAAAGTGAAAAATACTTTCTCCCTCTTTCAGGGGTCCCATTAGGGATCAGGAAAATCACAGCTCTGTCTGCCTGTGAGAGCAGGGAAGAGAGGTGGCCATGATTCAGCCTTCTCCACCCTCTCTTCTACATCGGCAGCTGGGCTACATCTTCCAAAAACTGCTTTTAGAAGACATAGCTACAGAATTCCTAGCAGCTCACAAAGCAAGCTTCTATGTTCCTCCTCAAGGTGCATATCTGTCCACCGGCCATTCCAAAGGCTCTGCCAAAATGGCCCCAAAACCCCGTTCTCCCCCAGAAAGCCCTTTAGGTAAAGAGGTCACATGCTGCAATCTATAGAGTGTCCCTAGACAGTACAGCATGTGTTGGTTCACATGATGGTAACTTCCCTGGTTTCACCTTCTAAATCCTGTTAAAAGGCAGCTAAAATATGTGATTATTTCTCAGGATATTACTTTTCAATCCAAACAATTCCAGCAGCTGCCACAGAGATAGTTTTCTCAGTCTCAGAATGGACTGACAAAAATGAAAAGCAATGGTCTAAGAAACTACTAATAGGAAGAAGATGGACAAACATTTTTATCAAGATATAGAAAAAAGTTGAGAGCTCTATTATGGGAAATGTATGTTTCCCCTTAGCAGGAATGGCCAGAGAGGCTGAAGACAGCAATTTCCTTCATTTGTGTGAGTTCATCTGTTGCTGAACTTTGCTTTCCAGCAATGACTTTTTTCCCCTAGGAGCATAAGTGTGACTCTAAGCTCACACTTCCCTTCTCTCTGAATGATACTTAGGGGCAGGCATTGCCAATGAATTTCTCTGTTGAAGCCTATGCTCTTTCATGCTCTCTCTTTTTAGCACCTTGAAGTTCATGTTTGCTCTGCTCTGTACTATGAAAGCTCACAAAACAGATAGCTCAAGGAAAAAGCATAAACTTTTCCAGACACTTGAACTTGATAGAAGTTTATTTGCCTATAGCAATCCCTTCCTCCTCAAATGCATTTATGAAAGTGTTTGTGAGAAGACAGCAAAGTAAACATATTATTGCTCCTCTTACTCCATGTATTTTCTCTGCAAATACACTTTGCCTTCCCTAAGGATACTGGAAGGGGCCTTCCTTTTGCTTCCTTCTGAAGTAAGCTGAAACTCACTCTACTGAAGAATTATGAAGCAATGCCAAAATGAGAAAAAGGAAATCACAGGCAATTGTGTGCTGTGGTGGAGGAGCTTGTAGAAACTTTACATGCAGCAGGAAAAATGACAGTGTTATGGCTTCACTCAGCTAAGTAGATTACCAAATGTTCTGAATTTATGATTTAAATGAATCAACCATTTTGGTTATTACTCTAGATTTAGGCTAGAGGAGTTAAGAACAAAACCTGTCCATTGTTTTTAAGGCAGCTGTTAGATATATGAAGCATTAAAACAGGCCTTCAAATGGAAAAAAATACCCCAACAACCAACCAAGCAACCAACCAACCAAAAAACCCTAGCACCCACACATACATCCCAGCACTGCTAGTGAAAGTACAAAATCATTATAGAGGCAAAAATTCAAGATCATTATAGAGGCATAGATCTTTTGTAATCTGCAGACTGGCACCAACTTGACTACTTTACAATGCAACTAATTTGTCAGATTTTTTGATAAACCTTCTTTGGAAAGACAACAAAAGAATATGGGTTTAGACAAAGGCTTTCAAAAACTGAAAAGGGAGGTAGGCACCTAAGTCTCATCATCTTCAGTCCAGATGGTGTCCCTAGCTTCCATTTATTTTATTGGGAATCATCATCATACTTAGATTTTATTTTCACGATAAATTATTTCTTAGTTCTTCAGTTTTCCTGCGACAAACCTGATATGAGCATGATTAGAGTGAAGAAATAATCAGATCCCTATCCTGGTCTGGATAAGCTGAGTGGCTTTTCAGCTATTTTTGTTAGATGTCTTTGCCTGCATGAAAAATGCTCTCCTTTCACTTTAAGAAAGATGGACAAACTGTGCCACAGTTAACAAACAAACTACAGACATTTATGAGAAAGTGTACAATCTCATCTGGGAAACATTATGCAGTGATTAAATTCCAAGTAATTTCAACCTAAGACTTACTATTTTTTCTTGTTTGTTTGAGTTGGCTACTAAGATTGATCACCGTGGAGAAATGAATCACAACAGTGGCAAATCCTAGGACAGACCATTTAATTAGACCTGTTCCTTTCATTAAGAGTTAGTTTTACCTTACAAGAGAGGACAGTGAACTATTTAATATGGCTAAACATTGGCAAATTGAAAAATCCAAGACATCTGTAGAGTAAATCAAGCTACTGACCTATACTGAAAACATTCATCAGCAGTTGTCTGTATACCTGTAGGACAGTAACATGTTAATGACCTGGTTCAATGTGAATAATGAGGAAGACTCTCTTCCAATCCCTGCTTCCCACTACTCATTCTTCACCAGCATGCACCTCTATATCATTCGTTCCTCTTCCTTCATCTCCTTTTACTCCAGTTTTCACTCATCTCCACACTCCTCCTCACTCCACCCCCTTCTACTTCCAATGCTCAGACTTGGGAGAAGAGTTTTCTCTTTGCCTTTTTACAGCTATCTTTCTTCTTTTTCCTTTGGATATTCCTGACTCCATATGGCTTTAACAAAAGTCCTTAGTTACTATGATTTATAGTGGGTGGGCATCAGCACTTACACTGATCTCCACTAGTTTGAGGACAACTCTGTGGGCACAAGTTCCCTAAAAACACCACTTGTAGGTGGCCCTGAGCACCTCCGGAGGGCACTGTAAGGACACCTAAATGAGGCTCTGTCTTTCTCTGACGAAAGTCTAAGGAACCAACAATCAACGCTGAGCATCTCCATCCTGCCAGCACCTAGACCACCACACAGGTAAGTGTGACCCTTTGCAAAGGAAAAGTGTCGGTGCTAGGGATTTTTCTTCCCTCCTGTTACTCACTATCTTCTATAATTGCCTTTTTGTTTTGCTGATTCAACTGAGAAACAGAAGCTTTGGCCTCATTGATCTCCTCCACTCATCCTAAGAATAGTTACAGAAGAGTGCCTGAGCCCCAGATCTATTCTGTGGCTACCCTTGCTATTGAAGAGGGAATACAATCTAGTGACGAGTTCTAAGGCAGAAAAGGGAAAAGTCTGTGGCAAGTAGTGTTTCAGATTCCACTCCTTGCAATACATATGGGCATTGAGTATCAGACCATAACAGGTTCCAGTTTTGTACAGTCCTGGGAATATGAACCTAAACACAAGAGCACTGCTCATCAAATGTGTGCTCAAACTGCTGGGGGAGAGAGTGGGGCAGGAGAATCCCTTCCCTTTTCTGAGTAAGGGTTCACCCTTTATGCTATTATGAAAAAAGACAGATTTCCCCCATATCCTTCCTCAGAGCAAGGTAGTCTGAACTATGGTGTGGATACCTAGTTCAAGGCATCCAGTCCAACCAGTGTTGCATGTACAAAACAAGCCAGGGACAGCAAACAGATGTTCTGGCTGCTGACTGAGAATTGGGTGGAACCTATGTGTCAAAATCTCAGTATCAGTAAGACTTCAGAAAGCTCATTCTTGTCCCTTTTTACATTGACTGTTCTATAATCAGGACTCAGAAAGTGAAACCATGGCTGTTATTCTTATTGCACGGATAATATTTCCTTTCCTTCTTCTTCTGTTTAATAAAAGATGCTACTTCCTAAGCACAGACTTGCTCAGCCTTTATTGTCACATCTTCCTGGTTAATACAATACAGCTGCTAGATGATAAAATGAAGAATCTGGACAATGGTGTATGATAAAAAGATTCACTGTACCAAATCAAAGTTTGGGTTGATAAACTCCCAAGATACTATTTTCACTGTTTGCTACTGAAGCTGAATAGCATTAAGAGTATAACTATGTTCAGCCCTCAAGGTAAACTAATTTGCCCTCCTTAGTTCTACTTTTAGCAAACACGGCAATGCCGTATTGGTTTACCAATAATAAAAAGAACTAGAATGATCAGATGCTTTTTGATAGAGCAAGAAATCCCTTTTAAAGCCACACAGCAAATTAATCCTCAGTGTAACTCTGTTGAACTGTTGTCCCCTGTAGAAACAGTGTCTGAAATTAAGGCATCTGAAGATCTACACCTGAAAGAGATGCCACTGAGGCAATCCACAAATTAGTGTAATCCTCTAATATCTGATCTGGAAGCAAGTGATCAGAAGGTAATTTTCCATGTGATAGTGTCAGTGGCTTGTACATCATGACATAACCCCTTCTTTAACCGCACATCAGAAAAAAACATTACATCATTTAAATCATCGTGATTTTTTTCTTTTTTTTTACATTGTGTTAATCCATGTTTCCTGACTTATTGGCAGAACAAAGTGAAACCCTATAGACAGCTGGATATCATATTTCAGTCTGTAAAATTATAACTTTGCAAACCACATTTGATTCATTCCAAAGCTTCAAGTAGAGTTTAACCTCAGCGGGCACAACCCATCATATATTTACATATGTAAGAAAATATGTTTAAAGGTTGACAGATCATCTGATGTCACAAGTAAAATCTATAAAACTCCTATAAAACTCTGGTAGCAGTTTCTCTCTTTTTGTTTTTACTGGGTATATAACCATGCTGATACAGATGTCTTTATGCTGCCTCAATCCATTTCAGATGTTTTGTTCTGCCCATAGTTTTTCTTTTAGAAGAACAATTAGTAGGTGTTACCACAGTAATTATACTGTAAAATGGTATAAAGTTTCAGGCACCAATGAGTGCATTGTGCTGAGGCACTTCAGAATCACAGCAGAGAAGTGGTCTCACCTCCAAGCAATTTTATAGCAAATGTGAATCATCTGAAGGCTACAGGTTTCTGAAATTTGTTTTACTGGTAGATATTATTGCTACTTCTAAATCTGTTATCTTACTTGTCTTCTTCATTGGCAGTGAAAGCAGTGGTTTGGAAATTACACCACATTCTCTGTATAAGTAACCCTGTAGTTTCTTGTCTATTTATAAAAAGTCATGATTTTGTAAATAGCTTTTTAAGATTTTGCAACTTATATTTTTCATCTTTCAAATATCTTCCAACATCATATACCTTTTGAAATGTCTCTTAGAACAGTCTAGGATCACTAGCACGCCACAGCTGACAGGAAAATCACTGGGTTTTACTAAAATGACTAATAAACAAGGCCTCCTACCTTTAAAGTGAATGGAAAGTCTGACTTTGTCTTCAGTGGGCGTTAAATATAACTCAAAAAACTCTCCACAAATTCATGCAGCCAAAGGTAAAAGGTAACAAAAAGAATACATAGCATTTAAATTCTTTTTATTTAACTGTCCATTTGTTAACTCCACATTAGACGGCAAGATCAGCTATAACTTTTGTCTAACTGTATATATTTTTTATATATATATAATAGACCCTCATAAGTCAGGTCATAAATCTCTTCAGCTGATTGAATCCAGTAACAAATATTTAGCTCTTGCATATTTTACTGTAGTTTGAAACTGTAGCCATTTGCATGTTGCTCATCCTGTATTTGAAAACCTCATAACAATTGCTGTTACTTCAAATACAGTAGTTGAGCATCAAAAAACTCTATTAAAAATACAATTGCAATGTCAATTTGTAAAAATGATTAATTTTTTTTTAGCAAGGCAGGGATAACAGCCTTATTTTTGTATTTTGTTATTTTCAAGAAAACATGGTCACAGAACAACACATTTTTCAAAATGTTAATATTATCACCGCTATCACTCCAAATGAAAACAGACATCTAAGATAAAATTAAAAAAAAAATAAAAAGAGAGAAAGAATAGAGGTAAACTCATCCAAAGCTGAACCTCAGTATCTCTTTTGCCTAACTGAAGATACCATAAGTACACATATAACAAAGGAAAGAAAATATTTCTTTCTCTGCTTTTTCACACAATCCCAAGGACTGACATCATTGCAATGTCTCACCCCGATCTGGTTGAAACAGCTTGCATGCAAAACACATTAGCCAATACTTAATTTGAAATAATGTTGGTATTGGCAACAGCTAGAGTCCCCTTTAACAGTAGTCCACCAACAACTTGAGAACTCGTGCAAAAATCAGGACAGCATGTTTTGAACCTTTCTGCTGCCCATGAGCACTCAAAAATCACACCTCCCAAGAAGGGAGGCTAGGAAAGGATCCAAGTTATGGATCGTGGGTAAGGATGTCTTCCTAAGGCATGCAGGCTCCAGGGAGTTTTAGACTGTGAACCTTCATCGGTCCAGTTTAACTCTTATGTGACTTGCTGGTATTTGGACACTCATTTTCAGGAGCTCAGTTTTCTAAATTTCTTGTGCAGGGGCACTGTGGAAAAACCTGAGTTTCAAAGGAGGACAAAATGCCTGAATGTTAAGTGTTGCAGTCCTCAGACCTTTATCTGAGCCTTCATCTACACCAAGTTAAAAAATAAGAGAAAAAATTAGAGCTAAGAAGTTTCTATATATCAGTGAATGCCATCTATTTAAAACCTCATTCCACCTGTACTGTGCCACAGCATCTGCTGTTACCACTAAAACCAAGAAGCAGAACCCCCACAAGCCAATAATAGACATTAGTGACATACGCACCATGCAAATCACCAGTTATTAGCAATACAGAGAAAAGCACAAAAAGTTAACAAACAGTGATCTCCCCTTGTCCCTATTACTTAATCTAAGTTTCACTTTTTTATATAGATAATTTATGGTAACCTTATTTTTCATATAAGCAAAAAAGTAATGTCACTACGTAAGTTATGCTGTTGACATGTTTTTGCTAGTACACCCAAGAAGACCTTTTGCTGAGTTGATGCAGATCTGGGACTACTAGGAGACATTCAATCATACACTGAAAATAACCAAACCCTTTATAATATTCAGACCAATTTTCAATTCTATCACTTCAAATCATTTATAGAGAGTTAAATGTGTTGAGATTCAGCAAACCAATACAGAGGATATATGGCAAGTTTCTACTCCTTGTGTATTTCCGGAGCCATGAAAGAATGAAATAATAATCTAAGGACAAGAATTCAGAAAGATTAAAAGTAACATCTGCTATCACAAGATTAACTGATTTGATACTGACCTTTTACTCCTCCATATATCCCAGGTATAATAGCTGCTGTGGTAATTTAGGCATGGATTTAAAAGAAAAAATGCCTGCATCTGGTTTATCTTTACCTACTTTTTTCTCATTTCTATTAAAAAATGTTCCAGTTATGACACTGGTTTTATTCTAACTAGGAGTAACTTAATTTTTTATTTGAAATGAAGACTACACATGAAGAGAAATTAACCTAAATAACAACTGATTAATTAAAGGACATTCCTTTTACCTATAAATATAGTTCCTTTTATCTCCTCCTGTGTCAGAGTAAATACTGAATAAGGCAGTTTGTCATGGCATCAACCACAAATGGAAAAGGGTGGCTAGATCAAGTACAGAGTCCTCCTTCTCACAGGCAGACATGAAAATGTGCTGCAAACTGACATGGAAGTCAGCCAAAGCTGGCAAAACCTTCTCTGCACGTGGAGATTGCTGCCCTGCATATTACAAAAGGAATAAATCAAAACGTGAGATAAGAAACTAAAAAGAAATATGGTTTATTTAGAGAGAATTTGTGTGAGGACCTAGGCCTGACTATACTCATCCTGCACGTATACCCTGTGAGGCAGGGGGAGAGTACACACAGGTGCACATGGCAGGAAATGGGTGCATGCAGCCAGCGTGGAGCAAGGCTCTAAGGACATCCACGTCCACCTTCTGTCCCAGAGTACAGAGGAATGTGGGGAGGGAGCCCTGTATCCCACACAAGAGATTGTGACTGAGCCTCGTGTGTGCACACCAGAATAAGCAGAAGGTTTCCAGTTGTTCTGCTATTGCCTTCTAAATCAAGTTAGTGTTGACAATTAACTTAAGTTAGCATAAGACCATATGACCCACAGAAGCTGAAAAAGGCCATTGCCAAAACAAGTATCCTGTCCTTTTCCCTTCTCTTTCCCCAAATCCTCATGCTAAGTGCTTCTTCCTGCCACAATGGAAGACCAAAGAGACTAAAATGTAATCTGACAATAAAAAAATAGTATTAATTTCCACCTGGATCATTTTCTTGACAAGCAAAGCCAGAGTCATATAGCTAATTGCTACTGCAGACACAGGGAACACAGTAGGGCACATGGGCAGAGACTGGGGATAGAACAGCACCTAATGCTTTCATCAGTTTAAAATGTTCTTCGAACCACCAATAATACTCTTTCAACAGAGAAACAATAGCCCTGTGTGCTATTGTGTGCCCTGCCCGACTCTTTAATTCAGGCAGATTTTGCTAATCACACCCATGAGAAAATGGCACATCCAGAGGATTTTTGCCAGGAGCATGAAAAAATATCAAGTACCTTTATTCTATTAGCATTTTATGCAGTGATTAGTGTCTAATTACAAATTATTATAATAATGGTACATTTTGTAACTATATCCCAACAGCACAATTTCTCCAGGCTTAGTATTAGTTGACTAAGTAGTCACCTGCAGAAACTGAACCTGGAAATTCAAGTTAAACCATGGCCTTCTGTTATACAGCGGAAAGTCAGATCTCAGATTTAAAAATTGTCTTAGACCCCACAGCACTGAAATGCATACACATGGGTGGTAATATCCTCTTTCCCCCTGCAAAAGCCTGTGCTGTGTTCACAATGCTCTATGACCCACTCTCTAGGAATCACACTTGCATCATTAATTCTTGTGATGGGATGACACCTGCTGAAATGAATTTGTAAGGACAAATCAATAATCAATAAAAAAAAAAATAAACAAATAAATAATGTATGTATATGTGTATCTATAATTTGTAAGCAAAAACTTACACTAATTCACCTGAAAAAACCTTGATATGACCATAGGGCAGGCTGGAGTTTTAAGGGGTAATTTTCAATGTTCTGTTATGCTAAAACAACCAAAATGGGTTTCAATGGAAGTTCCCTATCCACTTTTCTTGCATGTGAGCTCTTCCACCAGCACCTTCACAGTCTTCTGTTGCAACAAAGTTCATACATCCTCCCTAAAGGCTCTAGAAAGCCTCTTTCCATTCTGTCAGCAGCCTAAGTGTCTGCAGATATACGTCATGATCTTCTCCAAAGTCTCCCAAACTCTGGTGTGCTCCATCATCCTGCTCACTGCATTTTCATATATCCCCTTCTTTCTGCTCTGCTTCCTTTTTGTCTGCAAAAGCACCCAAGGAGCACATCCTCTCTAAAAATCTCTGTCTCTTCCAGATGAGCAGTCACTTTCTCAAAGGTCCACCACCTTTATGAAGGGAAAAAATAGATAAATTGTTGATTAAATTGATATTGCCCGTTACATCCTGCAAACTAAAACGATTTGTGCTAACTTTACAAATTCATACAGCATTGTCGCAGCATGAAAAATAAAGTGATGACCCCAGCAGGGATGAAAAAAGCCTTGACCAGAACTTGAAAATTAATCAAAAATCTGTTTACTTTTCTTAATAATATACACAGACATGCATGTTTTTTATATGATAAATATTTATCATTAGGAAACTTTTAAAGTAAATGATCCCTTTTTAAACAACAACAAAAAAAAAAATCAGAGAAAAGTTAGTATATCATTGCTTGTAATCCAAACACTGATCTGCAAGACTAAATACAAGATAAGTACATTAAATACCACATAAAAATGAAATTTTTTTTCCTACAGTGTTATCAGTCAATTTGGTGGGTCCTCATACAACAATGGACCAAGCTGCTATAAACTGTGTGGGCAAGGGGAAGAGCAGCCACATTAGGCTGAGGACAGGGCTGACATAAACACTGATCCACACATGAGAGGGGAAAAGATACAGTTCTATATTATGTTCCCAGGAACAGCAGGACCTCTATGAATTCATTTGTATCAGTATTTAAGGCCATTCTCAAACACCACTCATGTTCACCATTTCATGCCACAGACATTTCTTACACTTGTACAGAAATCTTACTTTGTGTGCTCTGACGTAAGCTTCCACTTCTGGCTCCGGCAAGATGCTGAGCCAGCCCATCATGGATAATCTTTTGTATCTATGCTTATAGAAACTTTTACATGACTGAGGCTTTAAATGGTATCTAGTCAGTCATTATCTCTCAAAAATTGTTTAGAACTAACTGTGTAAGGGATACAGGAAATTACTTCATCAAACATGACCTTTATTTAGTCTATGAAAAAAGAACGTTTATGCCAATAAATAGATCCAAAAGATAAATTAAAATTAATAAAAACTGTACAGTTTCTATGTAGGACAGCCTTTTTAAGACAAAACCAAACAAAACAAGAACAAGAACAAGAATAACCCTCAAAAAAAAGGAAGAAAAACTCTGAAAAATAACCCACCCTTAATTTAATGAAAATATAATTTTTCATAGTGAACTATTTAGCCAGTCCTACATTTGACTTTAGTTCTGTAGTAGGTGTATTCCTTTATATATTAAAATAGTCATAAAAATGATTGATCCTTATTTTATATCATTTTTGTCATCCATTTTCTTAAGAAAAGTTAATGTCTGAGATAATGGAAGACAGAAACTCCTAAATCTACAATCACTGGTCACTCCAAAGTAAAGATCAATCCTATTAAGTGTTGTGAATAATGATTCACAGAAGATTCACGTGACATATATGCTCACTTTGGGGAACATCAAGCAGTAAAATTGCTACCCACACTTTAAACCATTCTTTTTCTCATCTAGATTATTAATATCAGTAGATAAGACTCTCTTCAGAAATATATAAACCACTTTATAACACTCTGCTCTGTACATGCTGTCTTGCATGTTTCCCAAAGAATCACTGTCCAAAGGTTACACCAGTGTAGTGACTACATTAGAAAAATCAAGGAAGGGGCATAAGATAAGGATATATAAATTGTAATAAGAACAGGTTGCTTTTATATCCTTTCCAATTTAATTACACTCACTGTCATAAAAATGGATTAGATACTGCTGTTTTCTCTTCCCATTACCATCTTTGTCATAAGGATGAAAAATCCAAACTTCAGTGCTTGTCAGCTTTAGTTGGACATTGTGTAGTTCTTTAACCTTTCCACAGCTATGTCATTTTATTGGCTGGCTTTTCCACTTCTTTCATGTTTAAACCAAAGTAGCTTAAGGTAATGAACTGGAATGGATAACCAATCCCATAACAGCGCATTGAAAAGGCCAAAGCACTTCATCATTGTGTAATCAATATAATAAATTAGACAACACAAATCTTATTCCCATGAAAAAGGCTAACAAAACATGCTAACAATTATTTATAGTGATAAAGATAGCTTATATGGAGAAAACAGGCTCATCTTCTTACAGTTTTAGTATTTTATACACTAAATTTTTATACTCTGACATTGAACAGAAACTCAGCATTAAGAGCCCTGTAATACTTTAGACATATGCACACTTTCCATATATTGTTTCCAACACCTGTATCTCCCTTATTTCATTTCAATGTTAATATATGAATTTAAAACTTCATGTTATCTTTTAGGTGAATGGATTAAAGTATATTCATAAAAAATAAAATTCAGTAAATTTTGGCATTATTTTCAATCTGGAATGCCCAAAGTTTCTGGTTTTATGCCCTGATGCAAAAAAAGTCATTGAGGCATGCACAGGAAAACACCCATTATCTACCATGGGCACCTACAGACCCCCTGGGAACCCAAGGTGCCCACTGCCAGGCTGGCACATCCGGGGGAAGAGCCAGCTCCCACTTCCCTCAGGAACCTGCAGGAGCAGCGTGCTGAGGAACAGGCAAGGTGATCTGAGGGCTACTCTCAGATCTACCAGCTGGGCAATCCCACCTAAAATCAAGAGGATCTTAACAATACAGAGCAAGCACCCATGAAATATCAAACACAGATCCAGCTTGGTAATGAGTGTTAATCTTCACGATTAAATATATCATAATGCTGCAAAACACACTGCAAAATCCTATTTTTGCCCTAAACACTGAATGATGAGACATCCACTATCTCTCGGTAATTATTCTTTTCTTTGCTTGGTTGTGTTTTTGTTGGGTTTTTTTAGCACAGCTAATCCTAAATCTGCAATGCAGACAAATTTATTAATTATATCCTTCATACCACCCTGGCTTTAAGTGTGGGCACTATATCCACTTATTTTTAAAGTACCAATTTAAGATGAGCTAGCAATACCATTTTACAAAAAGACATCTGAGTAGACAAAGATTGAGACATAACTATTTCTTTTCTGTGAGGACCAGAAGCATCTTTGGTAGAGATGAACTCCTTGAAAAGAATAGCTGCCAATTACTTGAGATAAATCTAAGTGTATAAAGAGCCTGGATATTTTCTTTTTAATCTTCAATAAGAATTTTACTGAAGTAGCTGTAGATTTTACATTCATATTCACCTGTTGTGTCCTATTGCATTGCAGAAAAGTATTTCTCTCTGTACGGTAGATTAGTAAGAGAGAAAAACATCTACATTATATATGGGAGTAGATGATGCTAACTTGAATAGTTAATACTTTTTACACTGCAAGTACCAAATTAGATGAGGAATATACCTGCAGAAGGAAGAAAATAATGTCAATAGGGTACTAACTGTTACTTATTTTGGTCAAGATAATTTCAGATTCCAAGGGTAGGAATTAACATGATAAATATGCAGACTTGCACAGCTAAGGTTAAGATGCAGTGCACAGTAAATATTTTATCAGCAGCAAAGTGATGGGCCTGCGTACTGCAAGTGACAGCTTTACTGGAAGCAGGAAGGGAGCCCAGGTAACAAAGAGTTTGAACTTGGCAGTAAAAGATAATATATGTTCTATTTTAACAAAGATTCAGTAAGTCTGTTTTAATATAAGTGCTGCCTTAGACAAACAGATTTCTAAACTGTAACTTTGTTTTTGTAGGCTGCTAGGTGCATAGAGATAAATAAGCTCCTTGGACAGCATTTAAAAACAGTATTTTTGTTAGACTGCTGTTGCTGAGAGTTGGGAATGAATATTGAAAAATAAGTACTTTTTATTTCTCTGGGTCATGTTCCTCTGTGGATATTTGCATTATGAAATATATAACAAAAAGAGCATTAGTCACCAGATATCAGTGCCTGATCCAGCACCCACTAAAGTCAGAGCAAAAACTTCCACTGACTTCAGTGGAAATTGGATCAGGCCAACAACGCTTTTGTCCAAACTGTACATTTTGTGCCAAACGTTGATAGTGGAACAAAGCTTCTGACAGAAAAGCCATTATCAGAGACATGACCTGCCACATTGCCTACTCCCGGTGGCAAACACCTGGGAGGAGCAGTGAGCTGTGGAGGACTGGAGAGGAAGGGCTGTTTGCAGAACAAAGGATATCTACACCAGACAAAGGGAAGGAGCCAGATGAGACAGAAAGGAGGGAGAGAAGCCAAAGGAGAGTGATTACTGAGAAAGACATTGGTTTGACTTCTAAATTAGAAATGTGGAAGCTGTGACAGCCTCTGAGGAAAGAGGGACAGGAGCTGCTGGCAAGCAGTGTTGCAGGGTCAGAGGGAAGTTTCCACAGGGAAGTCTGGAATGTTTGGAAAAAGGCAGGCAAGAAGTTACTGAGACAGGCATCAAAAGAAATAACGAAGAGAAAGCTCAGCAAGAGACATCAGCTGCTGTGGCCACAATCATCTCCACGACACAGAGAGGAGTTTGCTTGGTGAAGGCTGGGCTGCAGCAGTTCAGCACTGCCCAGTGAACATTGCAGACAGAGATGGGCACAAGAATCCATGGAAAAGGAGGGTCCTAATGAAAGGGATGGACTGCAGAGACTCATACACAAGTTTACTTTCCTTCAAAGATGGCTTAGTCAAAGCTTTTGAAGAACTGAGAAGTAAGTCACTATTCGAAAACATGGAAAACTAGTTGAAGCTGTTAACACAAACTGAATACAAATAAAATAAACACATAAAATGAAGAGAAACAACTCTGATAGTTTATACAATTTATTGCTTCTATTTTCTCAAAACTTATAAAACAAAATAGCTGTATTTCATTCCTTTATCTGAATTAAAGTAAAACAGATAAAACCTGGTGTCATTTTATAAAGTTAATAGAATATAAAGTGATAACCTGAGGGTGGTTTTAATGGTTTACATTCTATATTGTTTTCCTGAATCTTTAAATAAATATTTCTCAGCACAATAAATTTTAAATTAGGTTATATTTAAGAGGTGGATGAAATTACAGAACTGCTCAAATGTATCATTCTTCCTAGACAACAAAAACAATGACTGAATGTTTTACTGATGAATTTCAGATGCTTGTATTCAGCTGGCCTGTGTAACATTTGCAATATTGTAAATTTGGTAGAGAATTTCAGTTCTCAGTTACTCTGTCCTATGACTGCAAAAATACAAATAATACATTTGAAATGCAAAAGTACCAAAATTGTTATTTATTTTAATTATTCACGTCAGTGATATTGTAGTAGTGCCTAAGAACCTTAAAAACATATTCCTGTCTTGATTAAAGCTACTCTTACAAGTAATCAAAAAGTCTTGACTGACTGGAGAAATAAACTGTTGAAAACGGGGAAAAAAGTAAAGTAGTGTCCTCATTTTTCAGATAGGAAGCAGCACACAAGAAGCCTCTGTGGCAAAGCAGAGGTTTAAAACCAGTCTGATGACTTGTCCAGAAGCTTAAACAACTGTTTTTCTCAAACTACTTGCCAAAGGGAATAGCAGTATACCCATGAATAAGAGTTGTACATTGTGGTCCTCTAATCTTCAACACAGACAAAATCAGTATCTTTCTCAGTAATGCACAAAATTTCTTTTCAGGTCATAAGCCATTTTGTCCACTTAAGTAAAAAACAAAAAAAACAACCAACCAACTAAAAAAACCAAAACCAAAACAAACAAACAAACAAACAAACACAAAGGTGGTTTAAAATTATATTGTAAATAGTAAAAAAAATTCAGGCAGGAGCTTTGCATGAGTTGATTGGCTGATATACTCGATGTCACCTGTCACTACAGAAATTTAACAAGAGTTCTTCAGAACTGAAAACAACAGCATTTGTTAAAAAAAAGATGCAGTAACAATCAGTAGTTCACATTAATTTTTTTTTTCAAGACTACATTAGTAATATTTTTCTTTTTCTTTTGGTCTACAATCAAATTTCCCACTTTCTGACACTGCATCTCTTAATGACGCATATACCAGAAATGGAATAAATAAATGTATTTACTACCTGGTCATTTTTACTGCTTCATCAGCAAAACCCTTGGGCTACTGCAGTGCTAGGAACACAGGTGGCTGGTTCCTCAGCCTTACAGGACACATGTAAAGGAACTGAAGCCAAACCTTAGGGCTGTCCTGGCCCAGCACTGATGCAGATGAGCAAGAAAAGAGAGTTACCAGGAATTAACTCCTCACTGGGGGGCTTGAGGTGGGGGGGATGCCTTCGTCATGTAGAACACTAAATGAACATGTGTTATCTCTAGTTTGCGAAGGGCAGGGGGAAGCAATATAAAAAAGGTTATATTGCCATCAACAAGATTGAAAAAAATGCAAATCTGAAAACTATAAATCTTAGAAAGCTTTGATTTCTAGTGAATGAGGTATTAAAGAAAACCAAGTCTTATCAGGCTTCAACCTGATAAGAAATGCAGATAAGTAATTGCAAGCTGGGGTGTCCCTCTCTTCAAAGCAGACAGTGTGACCAACTTCCAACAACACCAGTAATGAGGCCTCAGATAGCAAAGACATGGCAGACTTTATCTGGTATGGCCCTTAATGGCATTGCTTTAATTGCCAGAAATCTCTAAAACTTCATGCTGGGCTGCAGATGAAAAGTGTCTTCTGAAGGCATTTAGATTGCTATTAAAGAGCTATTTCCTTCCATTGCATTGCTGGGATTCTTTTCTGTCTATTGGGATCCTCTTGGAGCCTAGGATGATAAAATAAAAGTGGAGTTACTCTTAGCATGAAATGAAATATTCAGTGTAGGAACAGGTTGACACGAGCTGCATTTGCTGCAGCACATGGAGGATTCAGAGGAAGTTAGGAAATAAAGATGCTGACATAGCAAGGGTTAACCATGGTTGAACAAAATCATTTAAGATTGAATTAAATGCCATACATGTTATGAAAGCAGTGAGAATTGGTTTTAAAATGATAGAGTGCATCCAGTACACACTAATCAGCTGTAAAATATAAAGGAAAGGAAACATCAGGAAAGAACTGTCTTATTAATCTGTACTTGCTTAGAAATCCAGTCTTAAGTCTTATATTACTGCTTTCTAGAGAAATGCGTGAAATTAGAAGCCTTGCAATACACTAAAATAATACATTAGGCCAAACCAGCAGCTTCAGCTAGAGGAAAATTGACAGTGTTTCCCCATGAGAGCCTGTTCTCATTCATTGTACACTTGTCAAATTCAGCAGTTCAAGCTCAGCTTTTTAGGCTAGATATCTGTCTCTGAATTATTGGAGGAAGATATGGCTAAAATAGTTCAGCTCTGGTTAAAAAATGACACTAGAGAAAGAATATTTCAGAAAACACATTGGTCCTTGAGCTGAGAAAAAGTAACTGCTGTGAGACTGTTGTCTGTAAGACCTTAACTCTGTTCCTGTGAAAACCTGAAAACCTGTAATTATCTGAAAATTAACTATTGAAGATAGAGAACAGTCCCTCTACTACTTAAGCACTGATCAGGATGGGGTTCAATAGCAACCATTGTCAGGTATCTGTGCAGCCTTGAGCAGGAAGATTCACAGGGTATGGGCAGTGGTAAGTGGGGATGGCCGTGCCAGCTGTTCTGTTGGTATTTCTCCATAACAGAGTGGTGCTGCACTGAGGTGCACCAGCCTGAACTCTAAAAACAGGTCTGTGTCAGCATGGAGCTTCACAGAGACTAACCCCTTTTTTCTTGCCCAGTCTCAGGGAGAGAAAAAGGCAGATTAGGTTAAGCAAATGCGTTGCTTCCACTATCACATCTGATTTAAGTAGTTGTAGCTCTACTGTACTTGTTCTCACAACAAGAGTTAGACAGCAAGTCACACCTAGAGTGGTTGGTAAACTCAATAAACCAGAGACATTTGACACAGAAAAACCTACCTCCTGTTTAATAAACTGTGAGTAATCCCAGCTTCAGTTGCTTGGAACTGGAGTTGCACAATTGATAGATATTGTGCTACCTTTCTTGTACTCCTTAGGCACTAACTCCAGTGGACTAAACAACCCTCTGGAACTACCTATATTCCATAGGGAGTAAAGCTCATATGTCTGAACTTCATGACAGCTCTTCAGGTGAGAGTTTTCCACCTTTACTCACTGATAATCATTAATTTAAAAGAGTGGACAGCCCCTTCCCCCTCTTTAAGGTAGGCAGGGTTTTGGTGAAGCGAAGCCTTCATTAGTCCAATTAGCTCATGACTTAAAAATCTATTTTTAATTTCAGTAGCTCAGTATTTCAATAAGATTTCAGTAGTGTGATACCTTCTTTTCATGTGGAAATTGAACACATATGTAGCATCATATTTAGTTAATACCAGTAAGACCTTAAATATTACTTTTAAAATTCAGCTAATATAAAGACTTCATAGACAGACTATTACATTTCATCTCTTCTTGTCCCTGTCTCCTGCTGCCTTCATAACTAAGTGTGTTAAGGGTTGCTTTTGGATAATACTTTCACTCAGAAATTATTCACTCTCTGTTCCATGCAAAATGCATGCATGTGCAAGATTAATAGTAAGCACAGAAACCAGCACAGATATTAATGGATTCATGGCTTTAATGATTTTTTTTGCAGTGTTCCATACACTCCAGGTTTTGAGATAATTTAAGAGTTGTATAGGGGTTTAAGATTAGAAAGCATCTTTAGTGTTATCTATGTACTGAGATGCTTAAGAAAATTTGTAAAAGTCAGTGCTTTTTCATTCTTAATGATCAATTTTTGTCATTATGTGTGTAAAAATTGCAGTACAAACCCAGAATCTATCAGTTGCCTTGCTCAAATTTTGTTTGAATTTTGCCCAAACTTGAAGAAATTTTGTTGAAAAGCCATCTTTCCTAACTTTTAAAGTTCAGCATCCCAGTTATCTACTGAACTAGGTACAAGCTTCTTACACAAAATCCTGAAAGAACTGAGTTTGGCAGGGACCTCTGGAGATCACCTAGTCCAAGCTTCCTAGTCACAGCAGGGTCATCTACGACACATTGCCCGGGACTATCAGTTATCAGTCAGGTTTGAATATCTCCACCAATAGAGACTATACAAAATCTCCAAACCACCTGTTTCAGTACTTGGCCCTTCTTAAAGTGAAGTCTTTCTCATATTTAGAGAGAATCGCAGCAGATTTCCCCGAGTCTTCTCTTCCCTGGCCTCAGCCTCTCTATATGTGAAAGGTTTTCTAGTGCCCTGATAATGTCAGGTGGCCTTTGCTGGATACACTCTTTAATTCTGTGTCCCTCATGTACTGGGGAGCCAGAGATGGACACAGGACTCCATGTGTGGCCTCGCCAGTGCCGAGCAGAGAGGAAAGATCACCACTCTTGACCTGCTGGCAAGAGGCTACAAAATGCAGCCCAAGATGCTGTTTGGCTTCTTCACCCTGCGGCCACATTATTCATCTTGTTGTTCACCAATACCCCTGGGTCCTTCTCTTCAAAACTGCTTTCCAGATTATGAGTCCCAGTATGTAATGGTGCATGTGTTTGTTCTTCCCTAGGTGCAGGACTTTGTATTTCTCTTTGTGAATTTCTTGAGGTTCCTTTCTCCAAACCTTCAGGGTCCCCCTGAATGGCAACACACCCCTCTGGTACAATAGCCAGTGGCAAGAGACAGGCACCTGCAAACACATCAGGTCCTTTTCCCAGCCTTGATATTGTCTTCCCCATTAGCCATAGAGGCAAACTAGAAACCAGATGAGAACAGTCCTTAATGCCTGGGTGGCTGAAGTTAAGGAATTTATATGCTACTCAGTTTGCCAATTCAACAGATTCTTTCTTGGCCATTCTCTACCAAGGAATGTTCATCATGATGTGAACACAACATAGATGATTGTACCGGTCATCTACAGTTATATGATCTTCTCTGCAGTACTTATGGAAGAAAAGGCTTCCCTTTGCATGCACTGAAATTTCTGTTGCTTTCTGGACATATCCGTGTTCACTAGACACTAATAACCTTGTCATGAAAGAATAGATCAAAATCATAGAATCATAGAATGGTTGGAAAGGACATTAAAGATAATCCAGTTCCAACCCCATTGCCATGGGCAGGGACACCTTTCATTAGACCAGGCTGTTCAGTACCCCATCCTACCTGGCCTTGAAGAACTTCAGTGACAGGGCATCCACAACTTTGGGCAACCTATTCCATCACCTCTCTACTCTCCTAGTGAAGAAATTTTTCTATATATCTAATCTATTTCGACCCCCCTTTAAAGACATTCTCCCTTGTTCTATCACTACAGGCCTTGTAAAAAGTCCCTCTTCAGCTTTCTTGTAAGCACATTCTATGTTTTATGTTGATTTTTTTCCCTCATAAAGGAATCCATGTTAACAATTTATTGTCAGCTATACAACAGCTTCTGTATTTCCCATGAACTCCACTCTCATCTGTAAAATGGTGACACTGAAATCTTCCAGCATTATCCTTATATCACAGTGACTGAGCTTTTGGTGACCTACACATCTTCTAGGAGCCCTAAATTCTTGTATATTCCACAATATTTATCACAGAATTGACAACAGTTAAAATCATGAGATTATTTCAAAAAACATAAGCACTCGACCTTTGACAGCGCTCCAAGCTGTGCTTTTTGTTTGACGCCCGGTGGTCTCCCACACAGACTTCACACCGTTATTTCAACACTGACATATTCGATATCTTTCTCTTATTAAACACATTTGCTTTCAGTTTGAGTAAAGCAGTGGCTGCAGAAAAAATCCTCACTCACTGGTAGGACTGAAAAGCAGTTATTCTGTATACTTTTAAAATCCCAGGAAATTCCACATCTGCTGGTTAACGGGAGCCATTCTGCTGTACATTTTTAGCCTCATAATTATCAGTGAAGGTTAGTTAATCTTTCTCAAAGCAATTGGCCAGATTTTGAACACAAATGTTCTGCCAAACAGCCAGCCCCTGCTCCTTCTTTTCCCCTGCTAAGGATACATTACATCCTATTGCTGCAGGCTGCAGTTGTAGTTTCACTTCCAGGAGGTCTCCAAGGACACTGCATTCCTGGTTTACATGCTTCCCATCATCACTGAATGTTGTGTCTTTCCTCTCTCAGCAAGTGAGCATGAGGGGAAACCAGACAGATACAGCCAGATAATTGTCTTTATCAGTTCCACAAAGTTTAGCTACTTAGTGCCCCACTGCTCCAGCCAGGCTCCAATGGCTTACACAGTAACAATGGGAGGATAGATAAAGCACTTCTTAACTGTTTTGAGGGATAATATAACATTTCTCCAGACTATTCCTTCTATTCTTGGAAAATGGTTTGTTTTGCAGCCTGTTCCTACTATAGCCATGTATACCCAGTATTAGGCAAACCATGGAGGTTTGACTTATATCCCAGAATGCCCCTATACACAAGCTTAAGCTGGATTGATTTACAGAATGAAAAATTAAAATTCAGCCTCCAGGTTAATATTTTTGCTCAAGAGATGGGATATTTTTAAAGAAACAGAGCTAAAGATTTACATCAGTATCCTTAAAAGATGTTAAAAAACCCTGGTTTTTTAAGGCATTTTTTTCTGCAAAATTTCATATTAGACCTTTATATAAAGGTTACATAGGCTATTTTTGGAGTTGATGTTACAAATTTTGGCTCAACCAGTGGAGAAAACAGAGGCTTAAAATTGCTGCAGTGAGAGAAGAGCTGTCTGATGCTTGCTTTGCTCCATGTCCAATGCACTAGCAAATATTGCTGCCTTAGAAATCAAAGAGCTTTCAGAAAACTGTATTCCCTGTACAGTTAGAAGACTAAACCTACTTGGAACAAGAAGGAAATGGACTTTGTGATATCACTGTAGTATTTCTAGCAAAGATGAGTCATGGACCTTGACCAAATATAGTATTGCTTTAGGGAAGTTAGCCTTTAATTGACACTTATAAATTCTTTTTTCTGTCTCCGGGAAAACAGGCTCAGGTTTCTCTTGTAGAAAATCTGGCAAAAACAAAACTCTTTTTCAAATGAATCCAGGAAATTTCATGAAATAATCTAATTGTGGATACAGAGTACAAATACAGAATACAGATTTCAAACCTCAGATTTGAAAGCCACTTATAGTCGTGGATGTTTTTCAACACATGAGTTGCTCCATTGGAAATGTACTGGCACTCAGAAAACCATCTTCAAATCAGTGTCATTGCGGTTGTAGTTCAGTACTTTGCTGGTGCAAAAGTTACACTACAATTTTACTGGTTTTTTTTTCAATGCTCAGGGTGAGATGATCCAACAGAACAGAGAAAGTAAAAATAGAGTTTACCAGAGTCTTAAACATATTTAATTCTTTCATGTGTCAATATTAAATCCCCGCTCCTTTGAGAAAAATGCAAGGAATAAAGAAATATGTTAAAATTCTACATTAAAATGTAATATAGATCCTCCTTCCAGTACCTGAAGGGAGCCTACAAGAAAGATGGAGAGCACCTATTTATAAGAACATGTAGTGACAGGACAGGGAGGAATGGATTCAAACTAAAAAATTGTAGGTTTGGATTAAATGTTAGAAGGAAATTCTTTACTGTGGGGGTGGTGAGGCCCTGGCACAGGTTGCCCAGAGAAGCTGTGGATGCTCCAACCCTAGAACTGTTCAAGGCCAGACTGGATGGGGCTCTGATCAACTTGGTCTAATGGAAGGTGTCTCTGCCCATGGCAGGAGGGTAGAACTAAAGTATTTTTTATGTCCCTTCCAACCTAAGCTATTCTATGATTCCATGGTTCTTTGATTCTATGATTAGGAAGAGATAACCTGTCAGTCTAGAGTGTATGTACTCATCAAAATACTCCCGAAAAACTGCACAGTATTACCCTGATGACAACCTCATTTAAGCAATTTTCACACCTCTGTAACACATTATTCTTGATTTATGTTAACATAAATCAAGGAAGACTTGATACAAGCTATTTCGAAATTCTGTGCAAGTAGCTGAAGAGACCATTCATATTATCTTGGTAGATGCATTTAAAACCAATATTTAATGAGTATGTGACTCATCAAATTAAACTTGTTTTTAACAGAGGCTGGGATTGAACACCAGGTTGCCACTAGGTCAAGAAGAAAGACTGAGATGTTAAAATTGTAGCTATGCTGGATAAGCCAGCATAGATTTATTTTGAAACGGTTTGACTCAATAATTTATTCTAAAATATCTGGGTTGTTTTTTTCCTAAAAGCATCTTCTGCTTAGATTTTGGGGTTCTATTTTGACTTTTTTTCCCAACAAGTATGTTTCATGTTATAAGTGCTACTTTAAACTGTTAACTACAATATTCTCAGCTGACATAAATTGCTATAGCTCCTTACACTTGCATGCATGATCATTATTTCACATGTAGGTTAGGTATCACAGGGATTGAAGATGTAAAAACTTACAGAAGCATTAGCTCTTTTATTTTATTATTGTAATTAATCCTAAAAGAGTTCTCTCCAGTAAAGCCAGTTGCTATAAGAATATTGACAACACTTACTCATTTGACCAGCATGTTCTTTCATTCCCATTGAGACTAAAATATTCTTAAAGTGAGGTTACAATCAGCTGTAAAAATAATATATGCATTTATAAAAAGGAAGCAGTTAAATACAAACATTTCACAAACACCTGACAAATTTACATAGTATAGCTTTCACACCTTGAGAAAACTGAAGGAAAACATTGTTGAAAAATGCATTTTTTGTTGAAGTACTAATGCATTAGAGATTCTTGCCAAACTTTTCAAATAACAAGATTTTTGGTTTGGTTTGCCATTGGAAGAAAATGATGAGCGAAAAAAGAATTATGCTATGATTTAAAAACTACCTTTACACAAGATGAAACTCCAAAAGCACATTCACTTCTGAAAGGATCATTTCTTAGCTAAATCTAATCTTCAGAGGCATATTCTGAGGTGGGATTTACCACATGCGACTGATTTTGGTTTTTGTTGTTTTTTTTTTTTTAGAGGAAGGGACTTTTCCAACATTCTGTCTCCTTCTTTAAAAAAAACTAAGTAATCGCAAGTATGTGCAACACTGAGGCTGCAGCCAAGGTGTTATATCCAAGTTGGAGGGTGTTTAATATCCTGCAAGCAGTATCTTCTTAGCAGCTGAAGGAAGAAGAAAATATCAGTCTATATGCAGAAGTTTTGGAATTCATCTGATTTGTGAACTGCTATAGTTAGTCCAATATTGTCCATTTGAAACCCATGTGACTGCTGAAATCTCTAAGGTCTCCCAAGCTTTTTATCACTAAAGTCTTTCAGAAGTCAGAAAGAACTACACAGTGAAAATGGAGGAAATATGATTCTGTAAACAGAACAGGACATTTTACTGCACATGGTATTGATGTGTTCCATCTGAATATAAAAGTACTTGGGTTATTCCCACTGTTTGCCTAATGGCTAAAAGAAAACCAGAATTCTTCTCACTCCTCTCTAATATAATGATGTAAATCCCATTCTTCCACAAAGCTGTGTGGTGCTTATTCTGTAAGTTCCTTTTAAAGGAGAATTGTATCTATGCTATATCATGAACACTTCTTGGAATCTCCTAAGTATACAAAAAGTTAAAAACTGAAGCTTTCTGTTGATTTCATCAAGACACCATAATTCTCTGAAGACAGGAGTCAGCTGTTTTTTCTTTGAAAGACTGAAGCTTTGGAAAGTGCTTAACAATTCCAATACTCCTATTTTTTTGGTTACCTTTATTGCTGTTACCAAAAGACTCTTGCTGTGGCCTGATAATGTCTAGTACAGGTGCCTGAATAGAGGGTGTATCAGAGCTCTGAGCACCAAGTGACATCCTGCCGAGGCATTATTTCTGGACTGTCAATGAAGTTGAAAGCTCCTGAGGGATTCCAAAGTGGGCCACTACCAAAGACTGATCAAAAGGATTCAGGAATCAAGCAATTGCCTCTAATTGGGTCCATACAGCACTTACAGAGAGAAATCTTTCAGAAACCCTCTTTTAAAAGGCAGCATGTAGAAAATTTCAAATGCCGTACAGATAGAGTACCAGTAATTAAAATTGGACTACCATTCATTGTATAATTTAGAGATGACTGATTCCCTGAATGCTTAGTAAGCTCTTTTCATCCTTACCAAATAATACCTGAGCCTGGGACAACCTACCCTCTCTATTTTCAGACTCAGTTCTACTATTCTTATCTTCTCTATGTTAGCAAACCCTTCTCAGGTGCTCAGAAATAGTGTGAAGAATTTTGTTCATGTTTAGATCAGTAGAGTTCTTCTGAGGACTGTGAGGAATAAAAGGGATCCCTTGAATTTAAAGGTCCCTCAGCAGTGGGATGAAACTGGCGATAGGCTAAAGCATGGCTGTGCATTTGGAATATTGCTTTTGGATGGCACCTGCACTATTGAAGATGTCTGCCCTGTTGTAGAGAAGTTTGATGTGACATTTAGAGGCACATATCAATTAACTGAAGTCAGAGTGCTTATTCTCATGCAAATTATGGATTGTGAACATGAGAAGCAAACTCAGACTAACATCTGTCACACACCACCTACAAAAGATTTCTGCTTTCATGTCTCAAGGCTGTCTTGGGTTAGCCATAAATCGTATTTTGACAGGGTTTAATAAAATACAAATTATGGAACTAGTGAGTCATGTTCAGTATTTCCATCAGACAAATTCAAATGGGTGTACATTTTAACTGAGCTGTAAATAGATTAAATTGTAAACCTAATCCTTGGAACTTTTGCAGCTTTATAGATGTTAGAGGAATATGATTTCTCATTCAGAATTCATTCCTAAATTAATGCTGAGCATAACTGTGTAATGTGTTTGTTACGAGGCAGGATTAGAGGGATTTACCCAACATTATATCAGATACTGTATGTGTTTCAGACATGCACATAAGCATCTTTTAGTCACATTTATTCATCAGAGGGTATTTATAAATAAATAGAACAAAATGTTCATTAACCCCTTTGCAGTGTGCTGCTGCTAGTCTTAGATTCATTCTGGTGAACCACAAATGCACAGCCAAGGTGTTTGCATTAGGAGAGTGGCTGTTCCAAGCTTCCTTAGGGGTCAAGGGGACCTGGAGCTCCAGCCCATGGCTCACCCTGCCCTGCCCTGCCCTTCAGAATCTTCAGCCGGAGACAGAGATCCACCTCCCTGCTGTGCCTGCTCTGAGAAGGCCTCAAAGCAACTGCCCTTTCCTGTTGTCCTGAGTTTTGCAGTTTCTCAGTGTTTCTTTTTGCTGTGATACTTTCTCACACATTCTGCTGTAAACATAGCCATGGTTTCTTGACAACTATCTATGTTTTGTTAACAGTCTCTGTTGTTTATCATTCCATTATCCTGGGCGGAGAAATATGATTGACAAATACTTTGACCAAGTGGATTATAGGAGGTGGTGATTTCTACCTCCAATCCACGGTGATTTATAAGAACATATAAATAAAGGTGAGAGGGTTCTGCCCTCTCCTTTTGCTCTCTCTGTGTAATCTTTCATTTAGCTCTCCTTTTGGCTCCTCGGCCTAGTCAGCCTCATCCGTGCTACACTTGTCTGTTTGGCACTTCATATAAATGCTTTATTCTCGCCTGCTGTGCTGTGATTCTCCTCTCCTTTCTATCTTGCAGAATTGATTTTGCTGTCAAAAAAAGATTGTATTTTTATAGCACATATTAGGGAAATACAGTGTAAAACATAAAGCGGAAAAAAGAAAAGATGAAAAAAGAAAAAAAAGTTAATATGTCCAAACATTCTGATCAAACACTTGTAAGAAACAGGACAAAACAGAAATTTTTTCTGAAATGTCATTCAGTGTCGACTGAATCTGGAAGAAACCTTTTATTTGCTTTCCCTTTTTCCCTTTTCTGCTACTTTTTACTTTTTTGTTATTTTTAATTCTTTCTCAGGGCGTCTACTACATATTGCTCATGCAGTGAAGTATAGAACAAAGAGAGGAATAAGTAAGTAAATAAAGACTAGTTCGGCTAAATTGCCTGTGTGGTTTGCTTTTGTCAGAAATAACCTTTGCATCATTAACTGCTTCCTGAAAAGTGTAGAAGTGCCCAGATATCCACACATATTAACAGGCCCATGTATATAAGAATGACATTATGTTACTCCTATTCCTCTTTGCTTACATTTTGCTATAGCCCAGTCTTTGAAGCTTGACCTAATTCCCTTTAAATGGGTTTTTCAGGCAACTTTTCTAGATATTGCAGAATCATAGAATGGCCTGGGTTGGAAGGGACATTAAAGATCATCCAGTTCCAATCCCCCTGCCATGGGCAGGGACACCTTCCACTAGATCAGGTTGCTCAAAGCCCCATCCACCCTGGATTTCAACTGTTCCAGGGATGGGGCAGCCACAGCTTCTATGAGCAAAGCTGAAAAAACCCCAGTGTATAATGGTTTTAAAAGTGAAGTCCTAGAGCAAATGGTATACATGATCTATCACTTATTCAGAAGTAAGGGGTATGTCTGGGCTGCAGTTTACACACGTGTTCCATATTCATCCTGACAACTCAATAGAAAATGGTCTCCATTTCATGGATTCATCATAAGTGATGCTTTGCCTCTTTTTAACATGCCAGTTCATTTATTCTGAGCAGCTTACTAGCAGGCTGAAATATTTCCTTTAACCCCCAGAATGTGTATGCCTGCAGAAGACTGAGCTGCTTTGGATTTGGTTCTTAGTAATAAGAAAACCATCAATAAGATTAATCTACAAAAGATAAATTCAAACTAACATTTTTTGGTTTCAAACTAACAATTATTTTCAGAATGATTCATCCTCATTTCATTTTTTTAAAATCACTTCACATAATTTGTTAAACAATGAGTATAAATTTAGGTTTTGTTATTTTTTGTTGACAAGTTGTAAGCAGAGCTGCATTAATGAACTATTGCAGAAAGAACATCTGCATGCTTTTTTAAGGCAGAAGAAAATATATCTGTAAAGATTTTATATTTTGGAACTTGCTGCCATTGTATTTATTTCATTTTGTAATACAGAGAAAAAGAATAAAAAATATATTAGAAAAAGCTGTTGTGGAACATAAGTTTGCTGCTTTGGGATAAATGAGTAATGGCTACATAACTGTCATCACACAATCACTTTTAAGCCTTCTCTCATGGTATACAGCTTTGGGCTTGAGCAATTCAATTAATTAGAGGGTGAAATCAAAGCCATATATCTTTCTTCTCTTGTGGATTTTTACTCCTTGTCTTTAAATGGCTATCATGTCCTTCTAACTTTATGAAATAGAATTAAATTGCATCTTTCCAACCAACATTTCCATATTCCTGTCAAATAATGTACATGTGCTGAAAGAAAAATATATTAGTAAGTGAAAGGCATGGCTGTTAGTTGTAGATAAGAGAAAAGAAGTCCTTAAAAAACTGCTGCTCTTCCTGGACTACAGTGTAACTGTGAGTACTGCTGCTGTTCTAGGAAAAGGAGAGATACTGTCAGAAAGTTCATGATTTAGCATCAGGTTTCAGTGGCCAGCAGCACCTCAGTTTAGGGGTGCTATGTTAAAAATAGGTTAATTTATACTCACACAAATGTGACAGTTTTGGTAGTTCTAATTTTACATTAAAGAAAGTAATTTTTTTTTTCTTCTAGTGTTTTTCTTGATAGTGTGGTTTTATCACATTTTCAGAGATTCGCTTCACTGGTTCTTCTAAGCCCAAAGCTAAATTGTACACTCTATACCCTAATTCTGAAATTACGTACATGTTTTGTGGCTATGACGAAGAGAGTCAAAGACAATAGTCCAGGAGCAGCCTGAAAAAAGGGTAATTGATGATCTTCTGGACAGATCTGCTCATATATACTTTGCAACAAATGCAAGAGCCCTGGAAAAGGCTGAAAGGCAAAAGCCAACTCTTGTGGTAATATTTGTGTATTGTTCACATCAGTTTTGATTTCCACAACTTTTGCAGATGTCCACAAACCCAGCTATAAACTTTTATTTCAGCCAGAGCTCTAAACTGAGAAAAGAAAATTCAGCCAAGTATATTTTTTTTAAATTTCACAAAATACTACTAGACTTAAAAAGATTGATTATATTTTGTTTACTCTACCTGGTAGAAAAAAAGGTATCTGTGAGAAAGACATATGTTGCCAAAGGAAAATTATTTTAGTCATGAAATTATTCCTTGTGTATTCAGCCCTACTAAAAGTACTAGTTTGTGTGTTCCCAGAAATATCAGAAAACCTAGTTTCTCTAAGAGCTTGTTTTATCATTCTCCAGTTAGTGAGTTTGTGATAGTCCTAATCTAATCACAGGAAGATTTCTCAAAGGCCTTCCATCAGTATCAAGACCACCATCATCATGAGATCAGAAGCTGATACTCAAAACCTTATGTAAATTTCTGTCTGAGGCCCGAGCCACCCAGTGGTATCTCATTTTTCCTAGAGACCTGCCTTCCATGTATAAACTGTATGGGCTCCTTGAGGCAGAAACTTCTGAACCTATCTGTGTCCCATCACATCAAAGTTCTTGTTTCCTTGAAGGGAGTGATGCTTCTCATTCTAAAACTGATCAGAATTTTGCCTCTAAGTGTCTCTTTTTCTCCAATAAGTATGAAGAGAACCACAATAAATAGCTGAAATGCAGACATTTGTGTAGCAAACAATTAAATTTACATGAAATGAAATCTCACCCAAAGGGTCTACAATTAAAGTACAATTATATTCCCAAGTTACATTAACAGGATCCCACCCACTGTCTTTAAACTACTGTTGCTATTATCCATTTGCAGTGAGCTAAAACAAGTAGATTTGGATCAAGGTTGACATCTCATTATACTTTGTCCATACAACCACTGTCTCAAAGCATGAGACTTTCAGTTTAACTCTGAATATGGATGAGTATGGAAGGGGAAAAGGGAGAAAATACAACAGCAACATGATGCGGCTACAGACATTAACTAACAATTGGTATATTAATTAAAAGTCACCATTTCTTTTCTATACAATAAATCATGAAAATCATAAATCCATAATTCAGAGATATTCAGTCTCCACTGAGTCTTATCTGGACAAGATATACTTCTAACATGACAGAAAAATTACTTCAAGTAGCCTTTGGGGAAAGAACATACAAACTTTACACAAGAAAAGAGGTGAGAATATTAATGATGAAGAGCACAAGAAACATTTTGCAAAGAATCAAAATACATTGTGTAAAATTGATTCAAAATCCTTCTTTTATATATTTTTTCTCTTTTTCTGGCTTGTTTTTGCCACTCCTGGTCTCAAATCATAATAATAAAAAATATATTTGGAATTGTACCGCTTTTTGTCACAATGTATTGTGGTAAAACAGCCTTTGTTGTTTACAGAAAGACCAGTAATACTAATCAAAGTTTGCAGTTTAAAGTCAGCTAAAGTCAGTATTGCTGTAACTGCAAAATATCTTGAATCGTACCTGTGTACTTCTCCTTTCTCCTATCTACTGGATATGAAGAGGGAAAGATGGAGTGAAATACTCCTTGCTGTCTATTCTTACAATACCTATTGCAATTTAAAAAACCATGAATGGAAACAATAACAGATGAACAAGAAAACAGACTTCCAAACAGGAAGGGATGAAAACAGAACATATTACAGACTGACCAAAAAACAGGAGGCCCCCCAAGCAGCCTTCTGGGTTTGCTGTGAAAAAAAANAAAAAAAAAAAAAAATTTCAGAAAATATGTGATAGCATATGGAGGAGTGGATGATAAAACCTTTCAAACACAAAATCTACTGGAAGATACTGGTGAGATGCAGCCACAGACCACGTTTGGAAAAGCACCGGATGTACCTTACAAGCTTCCAAGCTCTTTTAAGTAATATACTTGTGTGGTTTTCATTTAGTTGCTTTTGTTTCTTCCAAAGGATGATTAGTTCCTAAGCATTAACAAAGTGTGCAAAACTATTATGTGCATGCAAAGACGTTGCTAAGTGTCGTACATGAAGAAGTCTGTCTTCAATTATATTTGAAGCAATTACTTTGATATCATCTTTTGTTTACAGTAAGCTACCATGAACAAGGATGTCCCTCAGGAAAAAGGATTTGAGGAGGACATAGGAAGAAAAGGCTCTGAAAACAATGTTAGTTTTGAAGTTTTTTCTAAGGAGAAAAAAAAAGAATCATGTGCAAAATCTGTGCAACAAAAGAAGTCTTTGCTCACCAAAAAGAGTTTGATACAGCAATGACAGGAAATAGGACAAAAATAGTTTGGATCCAAGGGACTTTAAGAATTGAAAAAACAAAAAATGTCTACAGATGTTGAGGTGGCTTTGCCTAACGTATTTGTGGGGTTTTGTTCTTCAGTGGATATGTTTTTCTTAGGTAGCTGATAAAGTACAAATTCTCTCATGTTCAGCAATGCTTTGGCTTTAGCACCATTTCTTGAATTCAAGGGAAAAGGAATGTAGTTGATTTTTCCTTTTTTTCCTTTAGGTAACAGTCTGTAAAATGAAAGCATGATTCATTTCATAACTAGGAAATGATGCTGCATCATATGTAGAGAGCAGAACTTCTTGACCTGCACTTCTTTTCTTCCTACAACAAACCACTGAGCAGGAGCACACCACGAGGAGAACCTGGGTGTCTGTGCCATGCTGGGGGAGCAGGGGTGCTGGGACATGAACCAGGCTGGGACAGGGTGCTGGACTGCAGCACTGTCTTTGACCTCAGATCTGGGCAAATTAGCCTATGGAAAGAAATTAAATACACGATGTAAAAACAAGCGGGCAATGCTGCTAGGTACAACCTGGGACTGGACTGACACCTCTTAGACGTGGGGGGATATCCGTAGGTTGTGTGATGGCAGCAATGCTTTCTCCACATATCCAGCCTGCTCCACCAGGCCTCCCCTGCAGACATGGCTGTATAGGCTGTGTTAAACCAGGCCTCCAGGCTTCTGGAATAGGATTAAGTGGTATACAGCCTTAAAACAATCACTACAGACCAGCAGAGACACAGGAGCTTCTGCCCTTATCAAGACACAGAACAGCCCAGTGTCATTCTGGTACACCTAAGACTGCTTGTGATATGTCTCAACGATAACCAGCACTGGTATATCAAATTTTGCAAACTTTAAAATCATGACATGGGCTTATTCTGCCCATATAACTCATATGAATATTTTTTTCTGAATTGGCCCACCCAGCCATCCACTGTACAATTATACCAATTTTGTTGGATCCATCTACACCAAACTTGCCTAGGGTTAAACCAGCTTTCTTAGGGTGTTTTTTGTATGCCAATGGTACTTCATGAGAATTAGGACCTAAAGATATGACCAGAGTCTCAGGGTTTCCTCCTGCCTCTATGTAGTGACAGACCCTGAAAAGACAGAATCAGACCTTTAATACATAGCCTGTCTGTAATAGCAGCATACAAAGAAATTCTTAGGAAAGTAGAAGATACAGTACCTTATTTAATGCAAACACATTAGTGTATGAATGGGAGCTGATATCTTTGAGCCCTACAGAAAGAGCTTGCAAGTTATAAGTGAAATGTGATTTTAATACACTTTAAAATTGATAGTGAGCAATCAGAAGATTTTTCCCTATCAAAATCATTTTATATTGCTTTCTGTTTTTATTTCTCTAGTCACAGGAAATACCTGTGTGTGTATTTTCAACATCTAAATGCACTTTTATGCCTTAATTATGAAATCACAAGTTAGGAAAACAATATTCTTTGTGCTTTGCAGGTTTCCCCTATGAGGAATGCAGGCTACTGAAGTATGTTTGTTTAAGTGTCATGCTTACAACTGTAGCTCCCCCATGACTTGCTAGCTCAATCTTCATTGTCCCTGGCTCTCTTTTAATATTTACCTTGTTTCTGAAGCTCCTTGTAAGAAGAAAAGAACCCATTACTGAAAAATACAGTTTTGGGGGCTCTTTTTAAATGTAGATTTTTCACCCTGCAAAGAAGGGTGAATAATTTGTTGACTGAATCACAGAATCATTTAGGTTGAAAGAGACCTTTAAGATCATCAAATCCAACTGAACACTTTCGCCAGTTGCTTCAGTATCCTTGAGCGGGTCCCATCTGGGCCCATGGACTTTTGTGTGCCTAAGTGGTGTAACAGGCACACCATTTCCCCTTGGATTGTGAGGTTTTCCTTCTGCTCTCCAGACCTGTTTTCCAGCTCAGAGGGCCTGGTCCTCCATGAACAACTGTTCTTGCTATTAAAGGCTGAGGCAAAGAAGGCATTAAGTACCTTTTCCTCATCCTTTGTCACTGCCTTTGACCCTACAAGCAATAAAAGATGGAGGTTTTTCTTGGCTCTCTTTTTGTTATGAAAGTGTTTATAGAAAGATTTTTTTTATTGCCTTTTACATCTGCAGCCAGAAAAAGTTCTAGCTGAGTTTTGGCTCTTCAAGTTTTCCTCCTGAAAAACCTCAGAAAATTCTTATAGTCATCCTGAGTTCCCTGCCCTTTCTTCCAAAGGTCATAAACTCCTGGGTTTTTCTACTGAGTTCTCGCCAAATTCTCTGTTCAACCAGCTCAATCTTCTTCCCCACTGGCTCATCTTTTGGCACATGGGGACAGCCTGCTCCTGTACCATTAAGATTTCCTTCCTGAAGAATGTACAGCCCTCCTGGACTCCTTTGCTCTTCAGGACTGTTTCCCAAGGGACTCTCTCAACCAGTCTCCTAAAGAGACTAAAGTTGCCCTCTGGGAGTCCATGGTAGCAGTTTTTCTGCCACTCCTCCTTACCTCTCTGGGAATTAAGCACTCTTATAATTTCATGATCACTGTGCCTAAGATGACCTCCAGTCATCACATCACTCACAAGTCCTTCTCTCGTTGTGAAACCCAGGTCCAGTGGGGCAACTTCCCCAGTTGGCTGGGTCACAAAACTGACTTTAATGCCTCCTCCTGACTGCAGCCAGGTCTGTAAGGGGCCACAACAGGCATACTGATCATCTTACACCCAGAACGGAACAAAGGCAGAATGGGAAGGCAGTGGAGGAGATGGGAAAGAAGCATAGTGAGCAAGAAGGCATCTGAGGCATTTGAACCTGTCTGTAGAGGGATTATGAAATGGATCTGTAGATTTGAACAGCATCCCAAAATTACTGAAGAACCTGAGACATGAATGAGGGTAGGAATGAAAATCGGTCTTTCAGCCACTGACATGATGTGAGGGGACATCTGCCAGCTCAGGAGGGAGTCCAAAGCTCAGGAAGATAATCAAAGCAGTAATAAAATCTTATTCAGGAACTCGTTTTAAGTTAATGCTTTCCACTGCAGCTACATGTTAAAGGCATCTTTTCCACATTTCAGTTTGCAGATACCCTCCCTTAGCCCCCTTTACAGCATACTAAGCAAAAAAGGCAGGTGGAGTCTTTTCAGCTAATGATAGACCAAAATCATCTTCTAGCAACTGGTGGTGCCTAACAGATGCCTGCAGATGCCTAATTAATATTCATGAAGCACTTGAGTCCCTTAGATGAAGGCAGTATACAGTAAAAGCATAAATTATTATTATGGGTACTAACTGCTTCAGAAAACCACTGTGAGTATTTTTTAAAAAATGGTTTATTATTCCTTTTGCTAAGAAAGAATTGAGTAAAGACCAATTGAAAAAGCTTTTTTTTCTACACATTAATTATTTTACTACCATATAAATAGCAACAAACATATCTTAAAAGTTGCCCAGGTGTTTCAGGAATTTGGAATTCTAACAAAATCTAAGATTCCAGTTAAATCTGACAGAAAGCTGGACAATCTACAATCATTAATGTGACTGAAATTTTAAAGCAGACTACTCAGTTATGGTACAGAGCTGCTAAGAGCATTCTGCGTCCTTTCCTTGTCCCTGACCCTTAAGCTGCTTTGCATCTGGATATTTAAATACTTTGCACAGCTGTGTCTTGCAGACTTCGCCTTCTCCATCTGCTTGTTTGTTTTCCTGGTCTTATTTTTCAGGCTGCTATTTTGTATAAGCAAAATTATCCTTTTCTGCCTTCTCTGCCTCTGTTATTTCTTCTAGACATTGTAAACTACAGCATCTGTGGTATTTCTCCTGTTATAGGTTTATATTCGTCTAGGTAGTGTGGGATAAAGATAAGAAGCCTCAGTTGAACATGAAGTTGATGCCCTAGTCTGACACATAAATCCCTAAAGCTTTTTGCTTCTGAAATTTTCTGCAGAGTATCCCTGTGGTGTATAAATGACTTCTTTTGATTTTTTACAAATATGTATCACAGTCAATAGAAAAAAAAAAAAAGAAGACAAGTAACTGAGCATTTGACAGAATGCAGTTACCCTTTACATTAACAAGAGTGACA